>LR778288.1:6301800-6424300 GCA_902810595.1 Coregonus sp. 'balchen'
AAATGTCCTGCTCTTTGGATAAAACCAGCAGGTCAAACATGGACTCAGAAACAGTGGAACGCTTTTTGAATTGCAAGCTGCGGTTTTCGCGACCCAATGAACAGTGGACACGCTGGAAGCTACCTGTTCATGCTGTTGTTAGAAACGTTGTGGCATCACCGAGAGCAGGAGAACAAGGCAATTCGCAATTGGTCTGCACCGCATTAAAGCAATAAAGATTGTAAGTGACAAAATGTAATGTGGTTTAAAAGAATATTAAATAAATAAGCCTTGCGATTCATGGTGAATCCACTTGTCTAAGTAAACCTAAGTTTTCTTTGCAGGTGTGTGTGAAAATTGGGATTGACTGAAAGAATAATTTAACTAGTTTAATTATTTTAATTTTTATTTAGTGTGTGATTTAAAACATGTACAATGCATACTTAAAGGACATTTGACCCGAACTAGTATAAGTAAATTTTTTTATCGTTACATCTTTTATTAGGTCAATCCAGTGAAATTGAGGTTTGGTTTTTTTGTCGGTATTGCTGCTTGCTTGATGAAGCCTGTTGCATGGTCTATATTCCTCCAAGGGGAATTCATTCTGTGATATGGGCCTCTGCTGCCAAACACCTTACCAGTTGGGGACAAGCTGAGAGGTGGAGTCAACTTGCAAAAAGGTGTGTACAACTCGTGTCACGACCTTGCAGCAAGGGATCCCAGAACGTGTTTGGAGGAAACGTCATAAAGAGCCTGAGCTGATGCAGCAGCAATACTCCTACCACGCTCGAGTCAACAATCATGGACCACAGAGAACACTTAATGCTGTAAAATAGACGTGTTTATCAATTCCAAATTGTGAAACCAGTATGAACCAGTAGACATTGACCTATTATAACTTGTATAATATTACTGTAATTTAGGATTTAGTGTTGTCAGTTGGAAACACAGAGGTTGGCAAATAGTTAGAGCTCTAGGTAGTTTTATGTCAAAATCAGCAGCGTGCCCAGCTAGAACAGTAGAAGGGTACGGAATAATGTGCAGACTTACTTCGTTGAAAAAGATTTATCTTGCCTAAAAACCCACAGGCGATTGACATCAGAAATCACCCAACACCGACTTGGTATGATGTCACCACACAAACAGCGGCCCGATGATGGAAAGAGACTTCTTTGCATCCATGGAGTTGGGAAAATCACAAGTAGGAAGAGCTGGAGGTTACCTTTCATGTCTGTCCGCAGGTATGGATCTACTCCAAACATTTCCTCGCATCAGAAGCTGTTCACTCAAAGTCCAACACAGGTCTTCCTGTGATCTGCAGCCCTGTGGAGACTTCCGGCATGCAGGAATCCTGTTCACTGCCTAAACGATCACAGTCTTCATCAGCAAGAACTGAGAGCCAGCTACTGTTGAAGCTTATAGTACATCCCTGATGCGTTTGAGGGAAATAGTTTGTTTCTGCCTGTTTTGACAACACACACAAACTTCCAGGGCTTCAATATAAAACGGGTTGTCATGTTTTACTGTGCCAAAGAGTTCCGAGTGTTGACTGAAGTCAAACCAGTCCAAGGGCCAGGGAGCCATAAAAGGTTTTAGCATATTGCCCACATATGTTGTCTGTATGTGGGAGTCTAGATGGGGGAAGCTGCTCCTCTCTTCAGCTGCTTTGAGCCAAAGCGTTTATCCCCTTACTGTGTAACTGGTTGTGTAGAGAGCACAGAGCTAGTATGTATTAACTCATGGTAAAGACCCATCATACATGTTTTATGCTGCTATTGGGGGAGTTGGGGACAAGTGTGACTGTTTTTTGCTGATTTTCTTGTAGCTATTGGAGCTGGAAAGTAAGTAAACATTAAACCCCATTACAACTACATCACTCTCCTCTGATTTGCCTTTAGAGAACATTGCATTCAGCTTAATTTGTGTTTCTGGGATACTAAGGATGCAATATGGTGTATTTTGGCCATCTATAAAGGACTGGTGCTTTTTCAGTTGATGTGTTATTTGCTGCTCTTTTTCCTATGCCGTGAGATGGCAGTGTGTGCCGAATCACAGATCAGAGTATTAATGTCTAGGCACACAGAGAAAAAGGGCCTGTTGCTTTGCCAGCAAGAAAAGTACTGAAGTAGGCCTAATCAACACATATTGATTTATTTTATGTTGACCGCTTCTTCTGGATTTGTGCCTTTTCGCAGTGCTAGCTTGTGGCCACTAGAAGATCCTGGTTCGATCCAGTCGCTGTTGTAGCGGCTGCAACCGGCGGAGAGACCAATGGCGGCGCAAGTCCGTCCAGGGTAGGGGGGAGGGAATGGCGGCAGGGAGGTAGCTCCAGTTGGTAGGCATGGTGGTTGCAAACGCCAGGGTTGTGGGTTTGTCGATTTCCCCGGGGGGCCAGATTATGAAAAAAAAAAAAGAATTGAAGGTAATTGCACTTAATGTACGTCGCTCTGGATAAGCGCGTTACTGTAAATTAATGTAAATGAATGTTGTTCTGTCACTTGGTGGAGACACACACATACACAGCTTGATGGGTGCCTCATTCTAGTTTGCGGGTAAAACCAAGTATTAAACGTGTGGAAATTTGTGGTACTTCTTTCTTTTTAGTTATTATATTTCTTTATGATAAGGTTACTTGAATTTAACCTGAATTATTTTTAATTTAGCTATTTGGGTAATTCATTTTCCTTTATTTAAATAATTGGATGAACTATGAACTATCTTGCCTACCTAAAGATGATATTTTGTATTTTTGTCCTGTCTGATTGTTGGTCGGTGTTAAAAAAGAACTCAAAGTAACTCAACAGTTAATCAGTATTCGAGTAGTTTTTACAAGTACTGTTTTTACTCACTTAAGTAATTATTTGGATGACTACTTTTACTTTTAATTGCGTCCTATTTATCTGACAGTAACAGTATTTACTTGAGTACAATTTTTTGGCTACTCTACCCACCTTTGTATGTATTATCCAGCCAAGGCTTACCCCCACCAGAGAGACACAACTCAACCTCGACTCTGATGCATCCAACCCATGCGCTAACAGCCAACGAGGCGCGGAGCCTTCTGATTTTGGCATTGGACTCTTGACTTTTTGTAGATAATCTCATTTGGACTTGATTGCCTTTTATGTTCAACGCTCAGGCAAGTAAAAACACGTCAATTAACGTAGCTTTAGGTGAGTTAACAACTACATGGGGAGAAATGTAGACGTGCGCGTATTATAAGTAATAATATGCCATTTAGCGACGCTGTTTATCCACGCGACTTACAGTCAGATTGAGTATATGTTTACGTTATGGGTTGGTCCCAGGGAAATGGGGAACCCTATACCCTGGCGCTACAAGCGCCATGCTCTACCAATGAAGTAAGAGGACCACGTTAAGTAGATCAATGTGCCTTTTTTGAGGAAATATTGAGGTGTGGGGATTTTGGAGATCAGGTTATTTAATTTACGCGCGCTCCTCTGCAAATAGGCGGGCCAGCTGGTCTGGATGTCTAGGGCACGATATGGACCTCTTGCGGGATGGCAAACAGGTATTTGGTGTCCTCGAACGACCGACCAGGTTAAGCCTCGATGGCCTCCTGCAGGCAATTACCGCGGAGCTTGAAGCGCAGGGCGGTCTTTTGAAGAAACGGGCGATTTTTCTCCCCAGGCGCGGGAAAGGGCACATTGCGGATGAGCGTCAGTGGAGCTTGGAACGAATGGATCTTTGGAGACACGGTGCCGGGCTGTAACTGGGAGGCCTCTCCTGGGCGCCAGACTGGGCTTTGCCACGGGGGATTCGCGAGCGGTTTTCTGGTTCTGGCCATTGGCGCTAGCTTCCTTCTTAGAATCGGAGTATAGCATCGAAATGCCATGTGTGAAATGTAAGAAAAGCCGGCAAGTGGCATTTGGATTGGGACACCATCTCCCCACCACCCCGATTGGCCAGTTGCGGAGGCCTCCTCTGTCGGCTATCGGAAGGGATGCTTTGTTCTTTTTTGTTTTTACGCGACCCACAAAAGTACATGCGCGACCCAAACAAGACAGCGCCGCCCAAAACAACCCAATGTATGCCAAAAAAAAACAATTTACAACTTTGGCGTGTGCCCGCAATATACACTGCGCGCCCATAAACAATAGAAAACATGCCGGCCTTTACACGCAGAATAGTCGCCCAGTTCAAGAGTTGAAATCTGCTGTATAATTTAATGTAGCCTGCTATGGAAACGGGCCAATCAGTACATGCGCGGATGCAACTGACATGCGCGCAGGCAAAAGCATATCGTGCGCGGCAACGTACACTGCCGGCCCTCTCTTATGCGCCAAATCGTCGCTGAAGTCAAGAGTGAAAATCTATGGCAATCTAAAGCCAGCCGGATATGGGCAAACGATGCCCATAGTCACTGCCGCCAGGATTAGGACAATGCCCGCGCAATAAATTGGTCAAAGTCCAGAGTGAAAAAAATCTTTGTGTTTTAATCACCACATGTCAGTCATGGCCTTCCCACCTTTATTCAAATTACAACCTCTCACTTTCCAGTTTATTTGAAATGAACTTCACTCTCAAAATATCACTATATCTAAAAAAGCCATTAGAAAAGTTGGTTATTGCAAATTCAATTTAAAATTAGTCCAGAAACGACAGAAACCAAACTTTGCCCACTCCCGAATAGGAGAAAATATGTATATTGCTCTTTGTATGTTGTATAGCTTAACTGTTGTATTCGAGGGGACGACCAGAACCTACTAATAATTCACCATACTACTCAAATAGACGGGACATATAGTAGATTACTGACATCACTGCTCTGAATGGGTATATGGGGAACGCCGGGACCAGACTTATGGTGTCGATCACACATGTATGGTCGTGTTCAGGGTGCTATCAGAGATCGGAAAAATACAATACCTAGTTCCGCTGGAAAGTTTTCACTTGAATGGACCCCCAAGAGGATTACAAGGGAGAACTAGGTGGACAAATGTGTTGCCAATTCTTATTGGTTTAAGAATTGTTCCGACTTCAAAACCATGAACACAAATCATGTGGAGTACCAAAACTTCCCAATTGCCACGAGAATTGTGAAGTGGCATAATACAGGCATTCAAGTGCTAGTCGGTGATAGGAAACGGACATTTCTGACTGCTAACTGGATTTGAACGCCGTACAATAGCCTAAAGTTAGAATATGATTGACCATAACCCTTAATGAAAGGCCTTGGAGAGTGCATAAGTGAAAGCCGACATATTTCTTATTTTTATCCACTCTTTAACATGTATTAAATGCATTAGAAGAAATCGTGTTACTGTGCCTTACACGGAGAAAAGGGGCCTTTTGACCAAACAAGTGCACCCCCAGTATTCCAAAGGATTAACGAAAAAATTCAAGCATAAAACACAGCGTTAGCATTACCTTTAAAACAAGTTTTTCTCCAACGAATTAAGTGCAGTACTGTGTAGATTTTCTCACCAATACTGTTCAGGAACATCCTCAAACAGTACATAGGGAATAACAAACTACAATGTATTGAAACATTATTAAATAAAAGGACAACATTTCTGTTCATCCATAACGTGTAATTTAGGCCCTATATAAAGGAAAATAAAGAAAAAAATTAGGCTTACGTTTTATTGGTTGGTGTGTGTGCAGATGGTAAATGGTGTCTTTTCGCACGAAATTAAGTAGACATAAATTCGTGTCTTTTCACACAGAAACCGCACGGCAAATCTGTGACAATACATTACGCTACGTGGTTTTTCTCGAGAGGTTATATGTTAGACCATTTAAACGCGACGGATACCGGGAAAGCAACCCTCTATATGCGTCAATACTGTTCATCTATTTGGTCAACATACTCCTTAACGTAAATATCCCAGGTTTAGTACAAAACGCTTTTTCTCTAATGTGTGCTAGGGCTGAAGGAATCACCCCCTTCATTTGCTGGGAAAAAAAATTACCACAAACACAGAATTCTTTCAATGTTGGGGAACCAATTTTACATGAACATTTAAATAGATGAGCAAAGGCAATACGCCGAAGGCGTTTGTGGGTGGGTGCTGTCCCACCAGTCTCCCTGGCTTGCCGGTGATACGAGTGCCTGACTGTGGACTCCTGGAGTTGGCGGGAGACATGCCGTGCCAACAAGAAGCTTCACATCATTCCCCATTACCTACCATCCCAGGGAAGTCAGTCAACGCCAAGTAAATTGCTACTGCGGCTCAACTTGACAACTCAACCTCAACGGCTTATTTTAAGAGCCAACCAATCTGAGTGAGTTTGTAGTACACATTATGTCGACGCTTATTACATACATGGCACTAATCATGTTCCCACATGAGGCCATGAATGATAAAACAATAACCCTATCGGGCCTCTTTTGCCATAGCCGGAATCCTAGATTATAACACACGAGTTTCCTTGCGACTTTGGAGGACTATTATTCCGCATAAAGGCCCCGTTCAGTGTGCTGTTGCGCGCGCCCAGTGTGTTTTGCCGGCGCGGCAGAGTGTGGTGTTAGTTGTGTGGGCAGGCAGTGTATCAATTTGGCCTCGTTTGCCATAACAGTCTAGCATTAAAAATATAAACACAAGAATTTCATTTGACTTTGACGACTATATTGCGGCAAAGCGGCCAGAAGTTGTGCTATTTACGCGCACGCGCTTAGTGTACTATTGTTTTGGGGGCCGCCCGTGTATTGTGTTGGGCGCGCGGTCCTTAAAAAAAAGAAAGCACAGCATCCCTCCAGTAACCGAAGAGGAGATCTCGCAATGGGGCCAATCGGGGGTGGTGGGGAGTGGTGGAGATGGTTTGTCCAATCCAGCGATTGCCACTGCCGGCTTTAATTACAGTTCACATGGGCATTCCGCTGCTATAATGACGACCTGCCAAATCTCACCCTGCAAAGCTACAGGAACGAGATCAAACGACAAGTCTGCCGCAGCAGGAGCGCCTCCCCGTTACAGGCCATGCCACCGTGGCTCAGAGAGATCCGTCGTACACAAAGGGCCAACTTGAGCTGCTCATCCGCATTGTGCTTCCAGCGCTGTGGAGAAAAATCGCCCGACCTGGCGCTTCAGTAGCTCCGCCGTGATGGCCCTGCAGGAGGATAGCGAAGGCTTACCTGTCGGTTTGTCGAGGGACACCAAACCTGTGTGCCATCACCGCAGAGAGGGTGCATGTGTCATAGGAAATCCAGACAGGCGGGGCCCCGCCTATTTGCAGAGAGCGCGCGTGTAAATTATGATTGATCTCCAAATCCCACCTCACATATTTCCATTCAAAAAGGCACAATGATTAACTTATTTCGTGGTCCCCTATGTAGAAATTGGTAGAGCATGGCGCTTGTAACGCAGGGGTAGTGGGTTCATCCCCGGGACGTAAAAAACATGATATGCGCCAGGGAGTATGTCGTTTGGATAAAAGCGTTGTTTAAAGTTAGATATACGCGACCTCACATATGTTCCCATGTATGTTGTTAACTAACACGTCTCAAAAGCTACGCTATTGCCCGTTTTAACTTTGCCTGAGGGCTGTTGAAATAAAAAGGCACCTTGCTGGCCCCAGAAGTGCATGTGGCCACACTATGCTAAAAATCATTAAGAGCTTTAAGGCGTACTAATCAACTGGTCAGCTTCAAAGTATAAGGGAGGGCTTCATGGCCACCTGATGGAGCAAGAAGTAAAGGTTTGCCAAACAGTGGCCTTCAAAACCTATTTAGGAGCTAATAAGGAATAAGTTTAACTTTCATCAGTCAAGTAATCTAGGGCGGGAAATCTTCGCACCACCGCGGGATCAGAAGTACTCTTCACCGTAGGCGCAGAGAGCCCTTTCTCTCTTTCAACCGGTGCAATTTCATAAGTATTGTGGTAAAAAAAAAAAATACAACAGCTCATCAGTATAGGCAGTGGTTTAAAACCTCTAAAACACCATGTTTTCAAGTAGGGCCACACCAAAATCATACAGGTACTTGTTCACCACACTGGAATCAGTGTTAATCTAGATAATTGCTTCGCATGGCAATTTACATGTTCCTTTGTACGTCATGCTTTCCCACAAAGTGCATGACACCATCACTTTCCGATGTGATTATTGTTGTTCATTTGTTCAAAAATGTATTTGAACTTATGACCTAATCCGACTGCTCGGAATTCATATCATTCACGGTTTGGTGTTCCAACCTACCGATTTTCACTGTTGCCTTTATTGAGATTAGGAACACTGTATGAAACTTGTATGGTTGATATGTCGCCGAACTGGGCTGTTCCTTAGGGCAAAAAACGATTTAGAGGGAAAGAAGTGAACAAATTAAGACTTTTCTGCTCTTCAATTCAAAACACAAAACCTTCACAAAGTGGGTGCGTTTTGCCTCCAAAATGATCCCTGAGGATTAGTGTGTTTCTCACTTTGTCCAGTAAGGACCTGACAAATCCTTAAAAATTGGACTATTTTACTCCACATATTACTTTATGTAACTATATTTATGATGATGGACTTAATCTGATTTTACTTCACGGTAAGTAGAGCAAAAATGCTGATTTGACAAGATTCAGAGGACTGTTCGTTCCCTTTTTCAAAATTCCCCGAAGGGAGGTATGGCGATGATGAGCGCCCACTGAAACAATATTAGCTGGCACCCCGAGTTAGTGACAGAAGAAGAGATACTATTGTGCGACAGAAAAACAGGAGTTTGAAACGGTCACTACTCAAGAGTCTGATAATAAATGAGCTGAGGATAGTTCTGTACAATTTGAATATTGTCGTCCACTGGAGTACTCACTCTCCTTAAATTTAAATATTGAAATAAAGTATTTGTTTGGCGGGGACCTGATTAGTGGGGTGAATGTCTTCTCCCAAAGCATTTAACATTAAAATTTACAGGGAAGTTCACAGTAAGGTATGGTGTTTTGGATGAAACCTCCAAGCATTTTTTTTTTCCTCCAAACTAACGGTTGGAGGTTTTAACCCCCAAAAGTTATTATATTGGTTTCCATTGACCATATGAACATTTCTCCCAATCTTTGGGATCACCAAAAAATGCCCCCCCCATCTAGCAAATTCGGACGGGCCGGAACATTGTAAAGCTGGCTTAGCAGGGGAACACGTCTGGCACTTGCAGGATTGAGTCCTTGCGGCGTAGGTGTTAAACTGATGGTAAGGCTTTGTTTAATTTGGTCCGCTCTAGAGGGCATTCACAGGGTCCCCCGTGGTGGTTCCGGGGGATTTTTCGTCAGTTATTTGTGAATAATTTTTGGACCCAGGGGTGAAGGATCGTGCGTGGGGAGCCCCCAGATTCGAGGGGAGTTATCAGTCGGTTGTCTTGTATCGTGATCTTCCATTCCTAATAATTGCTCCCCAGTTGATTTACTCCAAAACCACGCGGCTTACCATTGCAGATTTCAGTCTTCCCAGCTCTGGTTTGCAGGTCTAACAATGTGCTAACAAGTTTTTCCAAAACTAGGTGCCATTTTTAATACAGGGTAACGCATGTGAGGAGGGCAGCGGTCGCCAGTGTTACCCCCCCTTTCCAGCCGCGGTGGCGGTGGTCCGGTCTGTTCGCGGAAAATGAGAGCCGTTTGAGAGTGTCCGGAAGTTCTGCTTCTCCGCGATGGTTTGGCAGACAAGGACACCTAACCTGTGTTCATTCTCAAATAGCCATGTCGATAACAGCCTAAATACACAGGCAGCTAAGTGAGTGGAACACTAAATAATGCTCAAAGCTGTAATTACAGACCGAGCTCTGCCATTTATAACTCTGTGATCAAAATAACAAACATCCAAGTGTATATTTGGCCTCGGCTGGCACCGTCTGCCTGTGTAATCTGAATTGGATGCAGATCCAGAACCATTAGTTGTTTGTTTTTAGTTGTTTGTTCCTCTCCATGTATGTTCCAGTCGGCAGCCAGTTGTGTGTGTGTGTGTGTGTGTGTGTGTGTGTGTGTGTGTGCAGCTGTGCTAGTGCCAGTCCTTGTTGGGTAATTGCTCCCATTGTAAACTCATATTAGGCTGGAACAGTTTGCAGTATTCACTTCACATTATCCACAGCTACTCCCAGCCTCACACCGTGTGTTTTTTAAAAGATATTCTCTAAGTGTGAGCATTCTAGCTGGGTTTTTGCACTTTTGGGACTGTTCCATTAGTGCCATTGCGCAAGGCAAGCTCAACAAATCACAAATAAAGTATTCTATTTTAACCCAAGTCTGGCTGTCTCATCTGTTGTCTAACTGGTATCTCTAACTGGTATATAGTGAGCCTGTAAGCTGAAATGTGAGACCCTAGTGAATAGCTACAAAATACTTACAAAATGGAGGGTATCGCTGTCTGAGTTTAAAGCTCTGATAGAAGAAAATATTATTGAGCATTGTACATGTGTTTATTATATTGTGTTCTAGTGTTATGCGTACACACTGACTACTTCCTGTTGACCTCTTGACAGGTCCCCCCTCCAAAAACAGGTTTCTAAACTCAAGGATCTTTTCCTGGTTAAATAAAAGTTAAATAAATAAATAATGTCTATCAACCCTATAAAGCCCATGGAATTAAACCAGCAGCAGATTACAGTTGAGACAGTTAGCGGGTTTTGAACTCTGACCTGAGAGGATGAATTGAGCTAAGAGGGTGAGCAGTGGTGTGGCAATATGGGGCAGACACTGTCAGTTTAGATGAAAGACTCTTTGGCTCATTACAGTGTAGCTCAGCTCTCAGCCTCTCACATTAGCCAACTCTGTCATTTTGGGAGTCTGCCGACACTGTCGAATTGGGTCAACAAATGTATTCCTTTTGTATGAGAGACAGTTTGAGGTTGCGTCCGAAATGGCATGAAAAGTGCAGGATAGGAGATAGGCTGTGTGCTATTTTTGATACACACCTAGATTTGATACACACCTAGATTTGATGTACACCTAGATTTGATGTACACCTAGATTTGATGCACACCTAGATTTGATGTACACCTAGATTTGATGCACACCTAGATTTGGGATTTGATGCACACCTAGATTTGATGTACACCTAGATTTGATGCACACCTAGATTTGGGATTTGATGCACACCTAGATTTGATGCACACCTAGATTTGATGCACACCTAGATTTGATGCACACCTAGATTTGATGTACACCTAGATTTGATGCACACCTAGATTTGGGATTGATGCACACGAGATTTGATGTACACCTAGATTTGATGGCACACCTAGATTTGGGATTTGACACAACCTAGATTTGGGATTTGATGCAAACCTAGATGTGAATGCCACACCTAGTTGATGCACACCTAGATTGATGCACACCTAAGATTGATTGCACAGACCTACGATTTGATGCGACACCAATCGTTTTGACGCCACACCTAGATTTGATTGTGCACTAGTTTTGATGAAATCACCTAGAGCCGATACACACCTAGATTTGATACAGTAGCACCACCTAGATTTGATGATACACCCTACGAATTTGCGGAACACCTTGGACTTTGATTTGGTACACGCTAGGATTTGATGTACCACTAGAGTTTGATACACACATTAGATTTGAGCACACCGTAGTTTTGAGCACACATAGATTTGATGCACACCTAGATTGAGTACACCTAGAATTTGGTGAGTGCACACTAGCATTGGGATTTTATTGCACACTTAGATTGATATGCCCACACCTAGATTTGTGCACACTCGATTTGATGCCACACCTAGATTGATGCCACACCTAGATTTGTGGTTTGATGCACCTAGTTTTGCTGCAACCTATTTGCATGCACACCTTATATTTGCTGCACACCTTAGATTTGATGCACACCTCGATTTGATACACACCTCGACTTTGAGCACACATAGTTGGTATCTGATGCCCCCACCTAGATTTGAGTGCACACCTTAGATTTGAGCCCACCTAGATTTGATGCCACCACCCTAGATTTGATGCACACCTAGATTGGATGCACACCTAGATTCGATGCACACCTAGATTAGAGTGGATTGATCTGTGATTTTAATGATTTCTTTTCCATTCTGTTCCATACCACATACTGTCTCCTGATTATATCTTTTAAATTAGAGGCTCAAAGAAAACATGATGGCAATTCTCAACCTTCTCAATTCACATTCAATTCATACAATCAAATGATTTTACAGTAAATCCATTATCCAATCACAGTCCGTTACATTTCTAAAACCACAAAACGCTGCAACACAATATACAATATGTTTCCCAGAATCATCATTTCCTGGTCCAAACAACCTCTGTGATGGGTCAAACAGAGTACTCCCTCCTTCCCTCCCTCCCTCACAGTGATGCTCCCCCACAGTGATGTTCTTTCCCTCACAGTGATGCTCCCCCACAGTGATGTTCTTTCCCTCACAGTGATGCTCCCCCACAGTGATGTTCTTTCCCTCACAGTGATGCTCCCCCACAGTGATGTTCTTTGCCTCACAGTGATGCTCCCCCACAATAATCCCCCAAATAATTCACGATGAAAACTCAAAACCAGGAACTACTGCTGCTGGTAATCACATGACTCTATGAGAGCCTTGACAGATTCTCACGGTTTCATCTGTCCACGAGAATCTGTCCACGAGAGATAGGATCTGAGGGCAGACACTGGATTTGAAGTTCGTGGGCGGGGCTACACACACAGTGAACCTCCCCTCACAGTGATGCTCCCTCCCTCACAGTGATGCTCCCTCCTCCACAGTGAATCTCCCTCCCCCACAGTGATTCTCCCTCACAGTAGTTTTGGCTTTGGTGGTTTATAATGCTTGGGATGACGTGCAGTCATAGCTGTGTAGATTGAGACTTGAGACTAGACCCTCCGAATCAAACCCTTTATTTTCAACTGCCTTTATTTTTATTTGCCTAAAACAAGTTTACAAAGGACTGGAATCTTTGAACTTGAATCTTTTTAAAAGCGTATTATTAACACATTAACGTAGAATATCTTCTCATAACATGAAGTAGTCCCTGCAAAGCCCCTTTCTGTCTGCTTCACTGTTTCTTCTATAAACTGAATGGACCGGTTAGGTTTTTCCTAAAAGATACAAAAACATATTTTTTAACAGGTGTGAGCCCCTAGCCCCTAGCCCCTAGCTCCTAGCCCCTAGACCCACTGTTGGAATATCCTCTCTGACACGGCAGTATCCTTTAAGAACTCACAGGAATGTATGTGATTAACTCAGTAATCACTAGCTTTAGGAAATCTGCAATGCAAGAAAACATACTTTATCGCATTGCGAAAGTCTTGTGTCTGCACTGCCACCGTTTGAGGCTTTTGAAAGGTGAGGTTATTGTAATGTTTAATCAGCAACATGTCTGCATGTTTTGCATGGCGGTGTGAGTGAGTGTGTGTGTATGTGTGTGTATGTGTGTGTATATGTGTGTGTGTTTGTGAGTGTGCAGTGTGTAACATCTGTGACAGACCACAGTGAAATGGCATGATTTAACACACACACACACTAGGATCTGTGTATGTAAAGGTACCATAGAAAGAGCAGGGCCAGCCAAACATCCCATAATGACCACAATGTCCAGTACACTACAAGATAACCATTAACCCCCCCCCCCCCCCCCCCCCCACCGAGTCGATTGACGCACCGGTGCATCATTTTGAATATCTGCCTGTGTGTTTCTGCTCAAGATAACGTTTATTGTAGTGGCTGCAGCTCAATCCCCTCTTTCCGCTGATATAACGTTTTTCCGCCTATTCCGTTACATGGGGCTTGTGAAAGCCGTCTTTTTCTACACATGAGCGGATCCGGACAAGAAAATCGTCACGAAAAATGTCTGTAAAACCCGACACCGTGTGAGCTACAAACTAATAAGTCGCCACCATTGAAAGATGAGACACTCACAAACACGACAGTGTCGGTTGTTTGGCTCTACGACATCCACAAGCTGAACTCTCTGTTGTGGGAAGTCCTCATTTCGAAGAGGTCTTCTCACAAAACCGACTGTCCAGACTGAACCGTTGGCGCTACAAACTAATGTGGCACCGATATTGAAAGGGGAGACTCTCACAAACACAAAGGTTTCGATTCTACTGCTCTACGAAGCAGAACAAGGTAACCCAGTACCAGGATGTAAAAATGGCAAAAAGTGCCGTGAATAACGTGACCAAACATTAATAACATTCCCATAGTAAAAATAAATAAATACATCTCTCAAATATAGTACAGACACGTCAAAAACCTTTTTCCTTATGATACAGTTTTTGACTGTCTCTTTTGCCATGTACACATGTGTTATTCAATGCATTTCTATGGGCTATAACAGTAAAGGCCAGATTCAAATATATACTTGTTATACCTACAGGGGTCCTAAGATTCCAAATCAAATGGCTAAACGATCTATTTTATTACCATCTTAAAACAATTAAATATGTTAGCTTAGTAGATATTGTTATCTAAGGTCTTAAACCTACAGGGGTTTTAATTGTAGATTCCCTAGACAGGATTTTGGCAGGATTTTGGTATCTGTGGCTAATTTACAACAGCAGTTACTTCCAGACATCCATGCGTCACTTTCTCTGAATATGAAATGACGGTAAAGTCTGAAGTTCAATCTTACTTTTCTGAACCTGTCTACCGGTCATAATTTAGATCAGGGCTCTCCAGCCCTGTTCCTGGAGAGCTAGCATCCTGTAGGTTTTCACTCCAACCCTGTTCCTGGAGAGCTAGCATCCTGTAGGTTTTCACTCCAACCCTAATCTAGCACACCTGATTCTAATAATTAGCTGGTTGATAAACTGAAACAGGTTAGTTACAACTGGGGTTGGAGCGAAAACCTACAAAAGAGTGGCTGTCCAGGAGACCCCTGCTTTAGATGATTTACATTAGAATGTCTTTGTTTTACTCCAAGATAACTATAGAAGGTAACTATAGAAGGTAACTATAGAAGATTAACAGGCATTCCTTGCATTCTCACTCCAGTCCTCTGTTATGTAACTGTGTTATGAGTTATGAGTCCTAAGGATTGGCTTAGAGGGCGAAGCAAAGCACCCCTCAGGGTTTTTTCTTAGTTCTTTTTCCTACTGAGAACTTGGCTACTTGGTACTTGTTGTGTACTGTAGCTTATGTGGAGGGACTGTGCGTTTTGTTTTGACAGATTTGTAATACATGAAGGCTTTGACGTGAAGACATTGTTTTCGAGAAAACTGCGGCCACAAGTTGTCATGATGTTCTTGGCAAGTGGTTATTTTCTGCAGTGGGATCAATGGTTGTGCCCATTTTCTCTGAATACTCCTCCACTGGCATTGTCGGTGAGAACAGGGAGAGGACACAGAAACTTTTGGGTGAATCACGATGGCTAGTTACATCCCCTCAAAGTATTTGTGTCAGACCTCATTGCTAGCTACCCCCACGCTGAAAACCAAACCCATTAACAGCGGCTCCGGTGGACTGCAGTTTCCAACAAAAGCCATGGTGTCAGATGAAACTGGGATGCCACTGCGGCTCTCACTCTCTCCTGCCTCTCTCGGTGCCCGGAAAGTACCCAAACAGACAAAAGAGTCAGACAACGGCCAGGACAGTCTCTCTGTCTCTCTCTCTCTCTCGTTCTGGCTGCCAGATGAGATCCTGAAGAGGTCCCTGTGTGTGTCCATTATCTGGGTAACCCATCTCTGAGGTGTACTGTACAGTTAGTCCGGCCCGGGCCGGCTGGACAGAGAAAGGAGCCCATTCTTCTCCTCTCTGACTCTCAGCAGCAGAGCAGCGCTACCCCAGGTTCTGGTTTCTGTGGGGCTTTTGTCTCGCGCCACCGAGTGAGGACACAGAATGGGTCTGGAGGGAACCCAACACCACACCCTCACGTTTATCATCGCCCCTGCGGCTTACTTTTAATGTTTCTGTTTCTAGACCACAGGGCAGAGAAGAGAGAGAGAATGTTTTTTTTTGTAAAGTGATTCGAACTTTGTAAACTTTCTTGATTTGTTTTTACTATGGCTATACCCATCCATTCCTGTCAAATGGAGTATTGACTTTAGTATTGCCCTTTAGAATGACACCTGTATTTATTCTTCAGTAGAATGATCTTCTAAATCACCCAACATGTTAAAATATATCAACGTGGTCTCAGGGCAATGCGTATTATTCTGTACGTAAATCTCATCACACCATTTAGTATGATATATTACGCTACGTTAGGTTACATTATGAATAGAATAGCAGTCATACAATAGCGGACAAATTATAAGATGGAAAGTATCATATGTCATACAATAGCATACAAATTGGATGACGTGACTTATGCATCTTAGAGGACTGATAGAATTATACGTCTTTCTCTGAGAACCGGTTGCTTGTTGCATCATAACAGCAAAGGAGAATTATGAGGAGAATTTACATTGGCAGATAGGGGAACTAACGACAAAGTTTAGGTAGATTTTACGTAGCAGGTTAGGTGAATTAGGTTAGGTTTAGAATAAGGGTTAGCTAAAATGCTACAGTTGTCCCCAATGCGACTCGAACGTGCAACTGAAGGGGATTACGCCCACCCATCCTCCCTGACCAACCTCCCTACTTTTGTTTCTATCTACAGTAACTAGACCATTAGTAGGTATCATACGTCTTGGAGGTGCTCAGAAATACGTCAAGGATATTTCGTATGGCTCTGAGGCCAGGCTGGATACATTATCAGTATTGAAATCCAATGTCCTTTGATAAGGAATTCCTGTTAACCACTCTGCCTGTGTCCCAGGTGTGTCGGCCAGTAAAGCAAAGCCATTGACCCTGTAACGTGAGGAGCATACTTCCTCCTGAAGTAGCTCCAGCCTGGGAGAGTGGATAACATGGGCTACTCACAGCAGTAGGGGAATGCACAAAGCTAACGCTCTGGTCCCCCTAACCAGGTTGAGGTTGGCATTGGGTTTCACCACCTTGATTTCTGTAACACTGTGGTATTCCAAGAGACCTTTTAAATGTGATAATATAGAGACTTTCTCAGTACTCTGGCAATACCCTACTAACTGTACTGTGGTGGGTTGTGGGTTGTGAAACTCCCGTATTGCGTCATGAAGGCATATTTCAGCTGTGTGTGTTTTTCCTGCGGTTGGCTCTGACAGATTGACACCTCACTGTCAGTCTCTGCGTAGGGGAAACTCTCCCAGTCCAACTCTCAGTTCAGACAGAAAGACAATGGTGGCATAGCATGGCACAGACCCTGGGACTCCCTCCAGGCTGGAAGGCTTGGGCAGGTTGGGCCTGGCCCGGGTCTGGTCTGCATCGGTCAGCCACGTCACGATCCAGGAAGTGGAGGGCCAATCCCCCTGTCTGGACTTCCTGCAAGCTTCACTTCCTGTACGTCCTGTCCTCAGGAATCCCGTCATCTTTTGTCTCTGCATGGTTTAGTTTTTCTGAGTGACCTGTATAACACATAGGGCCTATGTGAAAGATCTGAGTTTTACCAGTGACCTATTCTCCAGGTGTTAACA
The DNA here is from genome assembly GCA_902810595.1 of Coregonus sp. 'balchen'. Taxonomy (NCBI): domain Eukaryota; kingdom Metazoa; phylum Chordata; class Actinopteri; order Salmoniformes; family Salmonidae; genus Coregonus; species Coregonus sp. 'balchen'. The sequence continues at coordinate 6,319,174 of LR778288.1, forward strand.
CTTCACACTCTCTTCATTTACAATTTAAGGCAATAAAATGAACGTGAAGAACTGTCAGACTTCATTCCCAGTGACACAGAAAAAGAAACAGCCGCTGTCTCGATCGCAAAGTGCGATATTTCCACTTCTCACGCAACAGGCCACAGGAAAGTCATAGGAAAGTCATAGGAAACTCATAGGACACTCATAGGAAAGTCATAGGAAACTCATAGGAGACTCATAGGAAAGTCATAGGAAACTCATTGGAAACTCATTGGAAACTCATAAGAAACTCATAGGAAACTCATAGGAAACTCATAGGACACTCATAGGAGATTCATAGGAGATTCATAGGACACTCATAGGAAACTCATAGGACACTCATAGGAGACTCATAGGAGACTCATAGAAAACTCATAGGAGACTCATAGGACCCTCATAGGACCCTCATAGGAAACTCATAGGAAACTCATAGGAAACTCATAGGACACTCATAGGAAACTCATAGGAGACTCATAGGAAACTCATAGGACACTCATAGGAGACTCATAGGACACTCATAGGAGACTCATAGGAAAGTCATAGGAAAGTCATAGGAAAGTCATAGGAAACTCATAGGACACTCATAGGAGACTCATAGGAAACTTATAGGAAACTCATAGGACACTCATAGGAGACTCATAGGACACTCATAGGACACTCATAGGAGACTCATAGGAGACTCATAGGAAACTCATAGGACACTCATAGGACACTCATAGGAGACTCATAGGAGACTCATAGGACACTCATAGGAGACTCATAGGACACCCATAGGAGACTCATAGGAACGTCATAGGAAACTCATAGGACACTCATAGGAAACTCATAGGACACTCATAGGAGACTCATAGGACACTCATAGAAAACTCATAGGAAACTCATAGGAAACTCATAGGAGACTCATAGGACACTCATAGGAGACTCATAGGACACTCATAGGAGACTCATAGGAGACTCATAGGACAATCATAGGAGACTCATAGGAGACTCATAGGAAACTCATAGGAGACTCATAGGACCCTCATAGGAAACTCATAGGAAACTCATAGGAAACTCATAGGAGACTCATAGGAGACTCATAGGACACTCATAGGAGACTCATAGGAAACTCATAGGACACTCATAGGAGACTCATAGGAAACTCATAGGAGACTCATAGGAAACTCATAGGACCCTCATAGGAAACTCATAGGAAACTCATAGAAGACTCATAGGAAAGTCATAGGAAAGTCATAGGAAAGTCATAGGAGACTCATAGGAGACTCCGGCCTAGCGTGGGGATCTCTGTACCTCACAGGGAACTCTAATATTTAACGTGTACCTGTGGACTGTGGGTGGTGGATATGGTGGGCAAACCACAGAGCAGCATAGCTCGGCTGCCGATTTCCTTCCATGTCACTGGGGGCACGACTGTGTGTCAGTGTCCAGAACCAGTCAGTCATCTTGTGTGTGTTCTAACACTTCAAGTCTTTTACTGACTCTAAACAGTCTCAGGCAGTATCAGAGAGAAAGACGGTTTGATCAAAATCAAATAGAATTTTATTCATCACATGCTTCGTAAACAACAGGTGTACGCTGAAAGTGAAATGCTGACTTACAGGCCCTTCCCAACGAGAGAGAGAGAGAGAGAGAGAGAGAAGAGAGAGAGAAGAGAGAGAGAGAGAGAGAGAGAGAATAGAGAGAGAAGATTAGAAGAGATGAGATAGAGAGAGAGAGAGAAGAGCTCTAGAGAGAGAAGAGGAGAGAGCTAGGAGAGATAGCGAGAGAGAGAGAGTCATAGAACCTTAGAAAAGTCTCGCCGACGCTCGCTCCTCCTCTCTCCCGCGCTAGCGAATAGAAAAGTAAAACACATAAAAATGAAGTAATAATAAATGCATAATGAGTAACGATCTCCCTAGTAGTGGCTTTGCTGACTCTGGAAAGGCTCAGGCAGTATCACAGAGAAAGACGGTTTGATCTACCTAGCAGTGGCTAGTTCACGTGTGGCCCACGTCTCCTTGCAAGCTTTGCTGTGTTTATTCCCTTGGCCAAATACTACATCTACAACCCACTATGCTACAGTTTGCACAGCCTTTAAATCCTGAATGTCTTTAAATATAACCAAACACCTCCACTGCTCACGATTCGGCATGAAGCATACTACAATGTATTGGTATTGGGCATTGGTGTGCTGTGGTCCATCCCTCCCTAACTCAGTCCAAGTTAAGGCTATAGGGCTATAGGATCATGGCTGAGAGAATTACAGGCTTTACAGGCCTCTCTAAGAAGTATCTGGGCTCTAGCTGGGCGTACTCCTTTCAGGAAATTAAAAGCTGGAGCTACTTCCTTCAGTCTCTCTATACCCTCTCATCTGCTGCCAGTAATGAAAAGCAAACTATTAGTCTTCAGCTTCCTTCTTCCCCTTGTAAAGGCACTCACCTTGATACCGAGGCTATCAAGACAGGCAACCTGTAGTTTGATGTTAGATACACTGAGTATACAAAACATTATGCTCTTTACATGACATAGACTGACCAGGTGAATCCAGGTCAAAGCTATGATCCCTTATTGATGTCACTTGTTAAATCCACTTCAATCAGTGTAGACGAACGGGAGGAGACAGGTTAAAGAAGGATTTTTAAGCTTTGAGACATGGATTGTGTATGTGTGCCAATCAGAGGGTGAATATTTAAGTGCCTTTGAACGGGGTATGGTAGTAAGTGCCAGGCACACCAGTTTGTGTTAAGAACTGCAACGCTGCTGGGTTTTTCATGCTCAACAGTTTCCCGTGTGTATCAAGAATGGTCCACCACCCAAAGGACATCCAGCTAACTTGACACAACTGTGGGAAGCATTGGAGTCAACATGGGCCAACATCCCTGTGGAACGCTTTCGACATCTTGTAGAGTCCATGCCCTGACGAATTGAGGCTGTTGAGGGCAAAAGGGGGGTGGGGGGTGGGGGGGAGGGGGGGGGGGGGGGGGAGGGGGGGGGGGGTGCAACTCAATATTAGGAAGGTGCTCTTAATGTTTGGTATACTCAGCTGTGCCGTTTAAGATGAGGGAGGACAAAAACATTTTTTTACATGAGCAAAGCCTTATTTCTATTACAGCATATTGGATGACTGTTATTCATATTCCATTCACCCAATTCAATGTAACATTGATAGGTTTAGGCTACTACATGATACTCAAATGTTCCCTATACCCATCATGAGGTTGCTACGACCTAGCCTATGAATGAAAGTTTACAACGTAGGTGCACACAGGTCGAGAGAAAAATTAGAGATGACAGGCAGTGACACATGGACACATTCAATACCGCCTTGCACACTCTTGCCTGCATCTAGCTGATATAGGGTGTAATCATTAGTCCAACAGTTGCAAACGAGAGTTTCTATTGGACAAATTCAGATATGTTTATCCCCGTTTTGTTCCGTTTGCTTCTGTTTAAGAAAAGTTTTTCAACAGAAACGGCGGAATGAATACACCCCTGATCACGTATAAACACAGTTGGCTTTCATAGCAGCCACGTTGTATTCCTTCTCGCATCTATGCGCTCTCCTCCTCTCACCTTTTCCCTTCGCTTGTGGACGTCAATGCACAACACATCAGCTGTAAGTGACCAGGCGAAAAACATTTCCAAACCATATCATAACCGCTACACACAGCCTACATTGTTGTCCCCATATTAGCTAAAGTAACGTCATAGTCAACATAGCTAATAGAACTAACACGTTAGTAAACCCACTACAATCATGCAGTAACGTTACAGTGTACAGTCAGTAAGCAGTTTAGCACTTAAACATTTGAGCTGTATACAGAAGATAGCACTATTTGGTAAAAGACCAACTCCATATTATGTCAAGAACAGCTCAAATAAGCAAAAAAAAACTACAGTCCATCATTATTTAAGACATGAAGGTAAGTCAATACGGAACATTTCAAGAACTTGCAGTCGCAAAAAACATCAAGCGCTATGATGAAACTGGCTCTCATGAGGACCGCCACAGGAGTGGAAGACCCAGAGTTACCTCTGCTGCAGAGGAAAAAGTTAATTAGAGTTATCAGCCTCAGAAATTTCAGCCCAAATAAATGCTTCACAGAGTTCAAGTAACAGAAACTTCTCAACATCAACTGTTCAGAGGGGACTGTGTGAATCAGGCCTTCATGGTCGAATTGCTGCAAAGAGACCACTACTAAAGGACACCAATAATAAGAAGAGAGCTGCTTGGCCCAAGAAACATGAGCAATGGACATTAGACCGGTGGAAATTTGTCCTTTGGTCTGGAGTCCAAATTTGAGATTTTTGGTTCCAACCGCCGTGTCCTTGTGAGACGCGGTGTGGGTGAACGGATGATCTCCGCATGTGTATTTCCCACCGTAAAGCATGGAGGAGGTGGTGTTATGGTGTGGGGGTGCTTTGCTGGTTTATTTAGAATTCAAGCATGGCTACCACAGCATTCTGCAGCGATACGCCATCCCATCTGGTTTGGGCTTAGTGGGACTATCATTTGTTTCTCAACAGGACAATGACCCAACACACCTCTAGGCTGTGTAAGGGCTGTTTTACCAAGAAGGAGAGTGATGGAGTGCTGCATCAGATGATCTGGCCTCCACAATCCCCCGACCTCAACCCAATTGAGATGGTTTGGGATGAGTCGGATCACGGAGTGAAGGAAAAGCAGCCAACAAGTGCTCCTTCAAGACTGTTGGAAAAGCATTCCAGGTGAAGCTGGTTGAGAGAATGCCAAGAGTGTACAAAGCTGTCATCAAGGCAAACGGTGGCTATTTGAAGAATCTCAAATATAAAATATATTTTGATTTGTTTAACACTTTTTTGTTTACTACGTTCCATATGTGTTATTTCATAGTTTTGATTCTACAATGTAGAAAATAGTAAAGATAAAGAAAATCCCTTGAATGAGTAGGTGTGTCCAAACTTTGTTTGGGTATCTGGATCCAATTTGTACTGCTACAAACTAATATGGTGGAAGTGGTCTCTATATTTAGTGACTGTGATATCAGAGACATACCTGGCATAACACCACTTTGTGATTCCAAATGCAACACATTGAAAAGTCAGCTAGTTGGCATTTCTGTGTTGTGAAGAACCACTCCTTGAGTATGTAGCTAGGTTCTGAAGGCCCTGCATTAGATGGTATAATTAGAAGTCCACACATGTGTTTATAATTTTCAAAAAGTAGAGGACTAGCAGGCGTTTGGCTTACTTCTCAAGGAAAACTACAAATTAGTTCCACAACAAGCATCATCGTCAACCATCATGTGGCCATTAGCAGTGTTGTTTTAGAAAACGCTTTCCCTGCTTCAGTTGTCTCCTTATAATGATAAGAAAAACAAATGTCCACATGCCAAAGAGGGTCTGTGAGAGTTCAAGAGGCTGCTGTTCAGCTGCATTTTTACATTTTAGCCCTTTAGCGGACGCTCTTATCCAGAGCGACCTACAGGAGTAGTTAGGGTTAAGTGACTTGCTCAAGGGCACATTGACAGGTTTTTTCACCTAGCTGGCTCTAACCAGAATAGAAAGAGGAGTGGGAAGCCCCGGTGCACAACTGAGCAAGAGGACAAATACATTAGAGTGTCTAGTTTAAGAAACAGACGCCTCACAGGTCCTCAACTGGCAGCTTCATTGAATAGTACCCGCAAAACACCAGTCTCAACGTCAACACTGAAGAGGCGACTCCAGGATGCTGACCTAGGCAGAGTTGCAAAGTGTCTCAAACTAGACAATCGAATGTATTTGTCCCACTCCTCTTTTCTATTCTGGTTAGAGCCAGTTTGCGCTGTTCTGTGTAGGGAGTAGTACACAGCGTTGTACGAGATCTTCAGTTTCTTGGCAATTTCTCGCATGGAATAGCCTTAATTTCTCAAAACAAGAATAGACTGACGAGTTTCAGAAGAAAGTTATTTGTTTCTGGCCATTTTGATCCTGTAATCGAACCCACAATTGCTGATGCTCCAGATACTCAACTAGTCTCAAGAAGGCCAGTTTTATTGCTTCTTTAATCAGCACAACAGTTTTCAGCTGTGCTAACATAATTGCAAAAGGGTTTTCTAATGATCAATTAGCCTTTTAAAATGATAAACTTGGATTAGCAAACACAACGTGCCATTGGAACACAGGACTGATGGTTGCTGATAATGGGCCTCTGTACACCTATGTAGATATTCCATAATAAATCAGCCGTTTCCAGCTACAATAGCCATTTACAACATTAACAATGTCTACACTGTATTTCTGATCAATTTGATGTTATTTTAATGGACAAAAAAATTGCTTTTCTTTCAAAAACAAGGACATTTCTAAGTGACCCCAAACTTTTGAACGGTAGTGTATGTAAAGAAAATATTATCCTAATTGTTACTCTAAGTTGGATGAATAAAGTGGGTTCCTTATAACCACAAACAGGTGATGCCCCCAGGGCATAGAACTCTGTGGTTGTAAAGGAAGTGGGATCCAATGGGGGGGGGGGGGGGGGTTCCATCTTTATATAGTATTTTTACATTTTAGTCATTTAGCAGACACTCTTATCCAGAGCGACTTACAGTTAGTGGGTGCATACATTTTTCATACTGGCCCCCCGTGGGAATCGAACCTAACAACCCTGGCGTTGCAAGCGCCATGCTCTACCAACTGAGCTACAGGAGGCTACATAGTACTATTATGTAATTACAGACATTGACAAAGACCCACTCTGTTGTAATAATGTCCAGTGCCTTCAGAAATATTCACACCCCTTGAATTTTTCCACATTTTGTCGTGTTGCAAGGTAGGATTAAAATGGATTTAATTGTCATTTGTTGTCAACGATCTACATAAAATACTCTGTAATGTCAAAGTAGAAGAAACATTACAACATGTGTAAAAAAAAAAAAGAAGAAGAAAAAAAAAGATATATATATCTTGATTACACATACAGTGGGGAAAAAAGTATTTAATCAGCCACCAATTGTGCAAGTTCTCCCACTTAAAAAGATGAGAGAGGCCTGTAATTTTCATCATAGGTACACATCAACTATGACAGACAAATTTAGATTTTTTTTCTCCAGAAAATCACATTGTAGGATTTTTAATGAATTTATTTGCAAATTATGGTGGAAAATAAGTATTTGGTCACCTACGAACAAGCAAGATTTCTGGCTCTCACAGACATGTAACTTCTTATTTAAGAGGCTCCTCTGTCCTCCACTCGTTACCTGTATTAATGGCACCTGTTTGAACTTGTTATCAGTATAAAAGACACCTGTCCACAACCTCAAACAGTCACACTCCAAACTCCACTATGGCCAAGACCAAAGAGCTCTCAAAGGACACCAGAAACAAAATTGTAGACCTGCACCAGGCTGGGAAGACTGAATCTGCAATGGGTAAGCAGCTTGGTTTGAAGAAATCAACTGTGGGAGCAATTATTAGGAAATGGAAGACATACAAGACCACTGATAATCTCCCTCGATCTGGGGCTCCACGCAAGATCTCACCCCGTGGGGTCAAAATTATCACAAGAACGGTGAGCAAAAATCCCAGAACCACACGGGGGGACCTAGTGAATGACCTGCAGAGAGCTGGGACAAAAGTAACAAAGCCTACCATCAGTAACACACTACGCCGCCAGGGACTCAAATCCTGCAGTGCAAGACTTGTCCCCCTGCTTAAGCCAGTACATGTCCAGGCCCGTCTGAAGTTTGCTAGAGTGCATTTGGATGATCCAGAAGAGGATTGGGAGAATGTCATATGGTCAGATGAAACCAAAATATAACGTTTTGGTAAAAACTCAACTCGTCGTGTTTGGAGGACAAATAATGCTGAGTTGCATCCAAAGAACACCATACCTACTGTGAAGCATGGGGGTGGAAACATCATGCTTTGGGGCTGTTTTTCTGCAAAGGGACCAGGACGACTGATCCGTGTAAAGGAAAGAATGAATGGGGCCATGTATCGTGAGATTGAGTGAAAACCTCCTTCCATCAGCAAGGGCATTGAAGATGAAACGTGGCTGGGTCTTTCAGCATGACAATGATCCCAAACACACCGCCCGGGCAACGAAGGAGTGGCTTCGTAAGAAGCATTTCAAGGTCCTGGAGTGGCCTAGCCAGTCTCCAGATCTCAACCCCATAGAAAATCTTTGGAGGGAGTTGAAAGTCTGTGTTGCCCAGCGACAGCCCCAAAACATCACTGCTCTAGAGGAGATCTGCATGGAGGAATGGGCCAAAATACCAGCAACAGTGTGTGAAAACCTTGTGAAGACTTACAGAAAACGTTTGACCTGTGTCATTGCCAACAAAGGGTATATAACAAAGTATTGAGAAACTTTTGTTATTGACCAAATACTTATTTTCCACCATAATTTGCAAATAAATTCATAAAAAATCCTACAATTTAATTTTCTGGAATTCTTTTTCTCAATTTGTCTGTCATAGTTGACGTGTACCAATGATGAAAATTACAGGCCTCTTTCATCTTTTTAAGTGGGAGAACATGCACAATTGGTGGCTGACTAAATACTTTTTTTCCCCACTGTAAATATTCAACTCCCTGAGTCAATACATGTTAGAATCCCCTTTGGCAGTGATTACATCTGTGGGTCTTTCTGGGTAAGTCTCTAAGAGCTTTGCACACCTGGATTGTACAATATTTGCACATTATTCTTTTAAAAATTCTTCATGTTGTTTGTTGATCATTGCTTTGAAATATTCTTCAAGTTGGTTGTTGATCATTGCTAGACAGCCATTTTCAAGTCTTGGCATAGATTTTCAAGCCGATTTAAGTCAAAATTGTAACTAGGCCCCTCAGGAACATTCAATGTCGTCTTGGTAAGTAACTCCAGAAGAGTGTTACTCAGTGATGTGTTGTGTTGGATTTGCCCCAAACATAACACTTTGTATTCAGGACATAAAGTTAATTTCTTTGCCAATTTTTTTTGCAGTTTTACTTTAGTGCCTTGTTGCAAACACAGGATGCATGTTTTGGAATATTTTGTACAGTCTTCCTTATTTTCACTCCGTCATTTAGGTTAGTATTGTGGAGTAACTACAATGTTGTTGATCCATCCTCAGTTTTCTCCTATCACAGCTATTAAACTCTGGAACTGTTTTAAAGTCACCATTGGCCTCATGGTGAAATCCCTGAGCGGTTTCCTTCCTCTCCGGCAACTGAGATAGGAAGGACGCATGTATCTTTGTAGTGACTGGTTGTATTGATACACCATCCAATTGTAATTAATAACTTCACCATGCTCAAAGCGATATTCAATGTCTGCTTTTTTTTTTACCATCTACCATTGGAAAACCTCCCTGGTGTTTGTGGTTGAATCTGTGTTTGAAATTCACTGCTCGACTGAGGGACCTTACAGATAATTGTATGTGTGGGGTACAGAGATGAGGTAGTCATTCAAAAATCATGTTAAACACTATTATTGCACACAGAGTGAGTCCATGCAACTTATTATGTGACTTGTTAAGCACATTTTGACTCCTCAACTTATTTAGGCTTGCCATAACAAAGGGGTTGAATACTTTTTGACTCAAGACATTTCAGCTTTTAATTTTGTATTAATTTGTAAAAATGTCTAAAACATAATTCCACTTCGACAATATGGGGTATTTTGTGTAGGCCAGTGACACAAAATCTCAATTTAATACATTTTAAATTCAAGATGAAACACAACAAAATGTGGAAAAAGTCAAGGGGTGTGAATACTTTCTGAAGGCACTGTATAACGAGTGTTGAGACAGGAGGGAGGATATTTTAGATGATTTGTCCAAGGTCCAATTTCTTCTCATGTGGAATTTCCAATTTTACTTGATATGTTATTTACTGTAGATACAGTACTTTATATATGATCTACTGTAGATACAGCACTGTATACAATGAGTATACAAAACATTAAGAACACCTGCTCTTTCCATGACATAGACTGACCTGGTGAATCCAGGTGAAAGCTATGATCCTTTATTGATGTCACTTGTTTTAAATCCACTTCAATCAGTGTAGATCAGTGGTCACCAACCTTTTCTGAGTCAAGATCAGTTTCGCAGTCAAAAGCAAGCCGAGATCTACCGTTCAGATTATTTTTTAAACATGACTTAACTAAAATGTAACATTAACCTGATAAAAACAGTTGTGTAGGAATGAGGTTTGTGCAGCAGGCCTACTACACTATCACAGCACATTGGCTATATGCCTGGCCTGACAATATTGTTCTTCTCAGACCATATTATATTTCAAATTGAGCTTTGATAACAAAATAGATCAGTTGGTGTAACACTTGCGAGGCACAGCTGAGCATCAATTGAAATAATTTGCTAATAATTTGCTTTTTTATTTTACTGGTCTGATTGTACAGTACCTGCATCTGGTGGTCATGGTGCTCTCAAAACAGCTGGGAAATCTGAAAAAACACGAACTTCAGGTTGGAATGTCGGAGCTCTAAAAAGAGACCTGAGTTCCCGAGTTGGACGACCGTTCAAAACGATTTTTCCCAGTCGGGTCTCGTTTTCTTTTCCCGACTTACATTTTACATTTTACATTTACGTCATTTAGCAGACACTCTTATCCAGAGCGACTTACAAATTGGTGCATTCACCTTATAGCCAGTGGGATAACCACTTTACAATATGTATTTTTTTTTAAAATGGTGGGGTAGAAGGATTACTTTATCCTATCCCAGGTATTCCTTAAAGAGGTGGGGTTTCAAGTGTCTCCGGAAGGTGGTGAATGACTCCGCTGTCCTGGCGTCGTGAGGGAGCTTGTTCCACCATTGGGGTGCCAGAGCAGCGAACAGTTTTGACTGGGCTGAGCGGGAACTGTTCTTCCGCAGAGGTAGGGGGGCCAGCAGGCCAGAGGTGGATGAACGCAATGCCCTCATTTGGGTGTAGGGACTGATCAGAGCCTGAAGGTACGGAGGTGCCGTTCCCCTCACAGCTCCGTAGGCAAGCACCATGGTCTTGTAGCAGATGCGAGCTTCAACTGGAAGCCAGTGGAGTGTGCGGAGGAGCGGGGTGACGTGAGAGAACTTGGGAAGGTTGAACACCAGACGGGCTGCGGCATTCTGGATGAGTTGTAGGGGTTTAATGGCACAGGCAGGGAGCCCAGCCAACAGCGAGTTGCAGTAATCCAGACTGGAGATGACAAGTGCCTGGATTAGGACCTGTGCCGCTTCCTGTGTAAGGCAGGGTCGTACTCTCCGAATGTTGTAGAGCATGAACCTACAGGATCGGGTCACCGCCTTGATGTTAGCGGAGAATGACAGGGTGTTGTCCAGGGTCACGCCAAGGCTCTTTGCACTCTGGGAGGAGGACACAACGGAGTTGTCAACCATGATGGCGAGATTATGGAACGGGCAGTCCTTCCCCGGGAGGAAGAGCAGCTCCGTCTTGCCGAGGTTCAGCTTGAGGTGGTGATCCATCATCCACATTGATATGTCTGCCAGACATGCAGAGATGCGATTTGCCACCTGGTTATCAGAAGGGGGAAAGGAGAAGATTAGTTGTGTGTCGTCTGCGTAGCAATGATAGGAGAGGCCATGTGAGGATATGACAGAGCCAAGTGACTTGGTGTATACGAGAATAGGAGAGGGCCTAGAACTGAGCCCTGGGGGACACCAGTTGTGAGAGCACGTGGATTCTCGCCACGCCACTTGGTAGGAGCGACCTGTCAGGTAGGACGCAATCCAGGAGTGAGCCACGCCGGAGATGCCCAACTCCGAGAGGGTGGAGAGGAGGATCTGATGGTTCACAGTATCAAAGGCAGCAGACAGGTCTAGAAGGACAAGAGCAGAGGAGAGAGAGTTAGCTTTAGCAGTGCGGAGAGCCTCCGTGACACAGAGAAGAGCAGTCTCAGTTGAATGACCAGTCTTGAAACCTGACTGGTTTGGATCAAGAAGGTCATTCTGAGAGAGATAGTGAGAGAGTTGGCTAAAGACGGCACGCTCAAGAGTTTTGCAGAGAAAAGAAAGAAGGGATACTGGTCTGTAGTTGTTGACATCGGAGGGATCGAGTGTAGGTTTTTTGAGAAGGGGTGCAACTCTCGCTCTCTTGAAGACGGAAGGGACATAGCCAGCGGTCAAGGATGAGTTGATGAGCGAGGTGAGGTAAGGGAGAAGGTCTCCGGAAATGGTCTGGAGAAGAGAGGAGGGGATAGGGTCAAGCGGGCAGGTTGTTGGGCGGCCGGCCGTCACAAGTCGCAAGATTTCATCTGGAGAGAGAGGGGAGAAAGAAGTCAAAGCATAGGGTAGGGCAGTGTGAGCAGGACCAGCAGTGTTATTTGACTTAACAAATGAGGATCGGATGTCGTCAACCTTCTTTTCAAAATGGTTGACGAAGTCATCCACAGAGAGGGAGGGGGAGGGGGGGGGGGGGGGGGGGGGAGGATTCAGCAGAGAGGAGAAGGTGGCAAAGAGCTTCCTAGGGTTAGAGGCAGATGCTTGGAATTTAGAGTGGTAGAAAGTGGCTTTAGCAGCAGAAACAGAGGAAGAAAATGTAGAGAGGAGGGAGTGAAAAGATGCCAAGTCCGCAGGGAGTCTAGTTTTCCTCCATTTCCGCTCGGCTGCCCGGAGCCCTGTTCTGTGAGCTCGCAATGAGTCGTCAAGCCACGGAGCAGGAGGGGAGGACCAAGCCGACCGGGAGGATAGGGGACATAGAGAGTCAAAGGATGCAGAAAGGGAGGAGAGCAGGGTTGAGGAGGCAGAATCAGGAGATTGGAGGGAGAAGGATTGAGCAGAGGGAAGAGATGATAGGATGGAAGAGGAGAGAGTAGTGGGAGAGAGAGAGCGAAGGTTGCGACGGCGCATTACCATCTGAGTAGAGGCAGAGTGAGTAGTGTTGGAGGAGAGCGAGAGAGAAAATGATACAAAGTAGTGGTCGGAGACATGGAGGGGAGTTGCAGTGATATTAGTAGAAGAACAGCATCTAGTAAAGATGAGGTCAAGCGTATTGCCTGCCTTGTGAGTAGGGGGGGACGGTGAGAGGGTGAGGTCAAAAGAGGAGAGGAGTGGAAAGAAGGAGGCAGAGAGAAATGAGTCAAAGGTAGACGTAGGGAGATTAAAGTCACCCAGAACTGTGAGGGGTGAGCCATCCTCAGGAAAGGAACTTATCAAGGCGTCAAGCTCATTGATGAAATCTCCAAGGGAACCTGGAGGGTGGTAAATGATAAGGATGTTAAGCTTGAATGGGCTAGTGACTGTGACAGCATGGAATTCAAATGAGGAGATAGACAGATGGGTCAGGGGAAAAAGAGAGAACTTCAACTTGGGAGAGATGAGGATTCCTGTGCCACCACCCCGCTGACCAGATGCTCTCGGGGTATGCGAGAACACATGGTCAGACGAGGAGAGAGCAGTAGGAGTAGCAGTGTTTTCAGTGGTAATCCATGTTTCCGTCAGCGCCAAGAAGTCGAGGGACTGGAGGGTAGCATAGGCTGAGATGAACTCTGCCTTGTTCCAGAGGCTGCCGGAGACCTGGAACTCCACGTGGGTCGTGTGTGCAGGGACCACCAGGTTAGAGAGGCAGCAGCCACGCGGTGTGAGGCGTTTGTATAGCCTGTGCGGAGAGGAGAGAACAGGGATAGACAGATGCATAGTTGACATGCTACAGAAAAGGGCTACAATAATGCAAAGGTGATCGGAAAGAAATGACCTAAACATCTGGGAAAGCGAGAGAGCGGCCTCTAACAGGCTCCAATAACACGGTTTAGCACCACTCGGCCACAACAAACCACCAGTGTGTCAACACGCCAAGCAGATCATTTGTGTCCGTGTCTAACGTTGTGGGTTAGTCCCGACAGCTTGAGCGTGTCCGTCGTCAACTTATTCAGCCAGTTAGTTAGCTAGAATAGTTAGCATACTAGCTAGCCATTGCTTTCTGCCAACAAAAAAATTAACTCCTCCCACGGCACAAACACACAGAGAGAGCCAAGCTAATGTAAACTAGTCACCCATGTCCCGAATTCCCTTGAACGTCTCTGGTTACCAGTATGTAAAAACAAAACACAAATGTAGGTTATAACTTAACCCTAGCAGCTACTGTTAGCTAGCTAAGTGCAAAGCTAGCCACTGAATCGACTCAGCCAGTTCGCGTCTGTTCACTAGGTCGTTCCAGCTATTGTTTAGTAGCTATCCAGGTAGCAACAAGCTAGCTACATTTCGAGCACAGTAGCTACTTACTACCTAACGTTAACGCTTCAGACAATGAGGTTAGAAAAACAGCTGAATGGTAGGCATTATTGTATGTAATTATTGTAGGCAGCTAGCTGCCGTAATTACAGGTACTCTTAAGCGTGAAACAACTATCCACAGTTGCTAATAGTTACCAGTAGCTACCCGCTAGCTAGTCCAGGTAGTGGGTTAGCTAGCCTCGTGCTTCACAGGGCTCAGCCGAATACAATGCTTACCTACAATAATTACATACAATAACCTACGATAACTACAATAACCTACGATAACTACCTACAATACCTAACTACAATCTAACTACATAGTTTAAGCTTTACTCTACACCATATAAACCATATAAGCCAAGCTTACCTCCCGCCAGAGAGAGACACAACCTCACCCGACGACTGCACCCAGTGGTCTTGAACACAGCATTCGTCTCAGCGGAGGGAGGGAGAGAGTCCACCTCTCACGGTCCCTGCTCTCCTCTTTCCTTCTTCCGGTGAGACTGACCAGAGACACCGTCTTCCACCTGATGGTGAACCTTGAGTCGCACAGCATCTGCCTCAGGCACAAATTAATGTTGTTCCTATGACCAGAGAAAGTGAAATACTCCTCGATATTAAAACAGACACCATGAGCAGTTGATAATAATACAACTCAGGGCTATCGATACACTTGGCTACTCATTCATTGCAGCTGCAGCGCCAGTGGAAGTAGAGAGAAGCCCATTGTTTTGTAATAGTGTTCAATAAAAACAGTGTTGACAGTGCATAATAAAACTTAGACATGAACTGACTCATAAAAACAGAAGCTCTTTGCTGTATTCTTTAACAGTCTCTCTCTGGTCACGGTTTTAAAAGTTATGAAATCTCACGTAGGCTAGTACCAAACTTAGCTGTGGCCGGGGTCGTGGAAGCTGTGGGTAGGCACGGTGATTTGAGCTATCCGCTTGACCAGCGCAGAATTTGCACTCGATTTAGCCACAGATCTCCCGGTCCGGAGTTTGTCTTTTAAGACAAATGAAATGGTCAAAATTGGGAACACTTTGCCTACCCGGTGTTCAGGGCTTCTGAATCAAGTGCACCTACCGGCAACAGGGCTGCTGAATCAAGTGCACCTACCGGCAACAGGGCAACACGGAAAAAAGGAGTGCAAGCCTTTATGTCTTTATTATTGGTTTTTCTACAAAAATGTTTGGTGATCGACTAGGAATGCCTTGAAGATCGCCATCGACCGGTTGGTGACCACTGGTGTAGATGAAGGGGGAGGAGACAAGTTAAAGAACAATTTTTAAGCCTTGAGACAATTGAGACATGGATTGTGTATGTGTGCCATTCAGAGTGTGAATGGGCAAGATAAAATATTTAAGTGCCTTTGAACGGGTTATGGAAGTAGGTGCCAGGCGCAACTGTTTGTGTCAATAACTGCAACGTTGCTGGATTTTTCACACTTCACAACAGTTTCCCGTGTGTATCAAGAATGGTCCACCACCCAAATTACATCCAGTCAACTTGACACAACCGTGGGAAGCAATGGAGTCAAAATGGACCAGTATCCCTGTGGAATGTTTTCGACACCTTGTAGAGTTCTGAGGGCAAGAGGGGGTGCAACTCAATATTAGGAAGGTGTTCCTAATGTTTGGTATACTCAGTGTATTTTATTTACTGTAGATACAGTTCTGTATATATGATTTACTGTAAATACAGTACTGTATATATGATTTACTGTAGATACAGTACTGTATATATCATTTACTGTAGATACAGTACTGTATATATTATTTACTGTAGATACAGACTGTATAAATGATTTACATTCTACATTTTACATTTTAGTCATTTAGCAGACGCTCTTATCCAGAGTGAGTGCATACATTTTTCATACTGGCCCCCCGTGGGAATCGAACCCAAAACTCTGACGTTACAAGCGCCATGCTCTACCAACTGTAGATACAGTACTGTATATATTATTTACTGTAGATACGGTGCTGTATATATTATTTACTGTAGATACAGTACTGTATATATGATTTACTGTAGATACAGTACTGTGGTTGTTGAGGCAAGGGACATTGAGGGCTTTTGGGTAGTAGCTATCAGTAAGGGAGTGCACTTCATACACCCCCACAACAGGATAAACCAACCAGATAGCTGTAGAAGTTCCACTAATTCTAGGGTGAAAGACCTTTGATCCAGTAGCCACATTTAGACACCCAGTTTAGGCCCATTCCTTACACTTACGGGTTTGTGACTTGAAAGGAGTCTAATTTACAGACCTGTGAAGATAACTGTGATAATGGGACAGTTCCTCTGACCAAAATCGTTTGGTTTGCCACCGCTCTATACCCTACCCTTATGAAAAAAGATTGCAGTTTGAGTGCGGTATAACTGCAGTTATTCTGCAATTAATGCATCCAAAATATCACAGTCGACTGCAGTTACTGCACTTTTACTGCAGTTTAAAAACTGCAATCTTTTTTTGTGAAGGGTAATGACCACAAGGTTTTCCTGAACAAATCTCCCCTCGCAGAGGTGTCAAATCATGACTCCTAACCTTTGTGTATGTTATGCATGGATGTCAGTGGGAGATTTGGCAAAAACTTTGGTGAAGAATTATTACGGGTCAGTATTGTCTCTCAAGTTGGGATTCACCCTATACCGTCTCTGCATCTCCAACATCATATAGGCTATTTCTCCTGCTGGCCAAGTTACTATATTGTCAATTGATGTCAATTGGAAATTCTGCAAAACATACTGATGCAGAAGCCAGGATTCACCCCATACTGACCATGCATATACACTATATATACAAAAGTATGTGGACACCCCTTCAAATGAGTGGATTTGGCTATTTCAGCGACACCCATTGTTGACAGGTGTATAAAATCGAGCACAGAGCCATGCAATCTCCATGGACAAACATTGGCAGTAGAATGGCCTTACTGAAGAGCTCAGTGACTTTCAACGTGGCACCGCCATAGGATGCCACCTTTCCAACAAGTCAGTTCATCAAATTTCTGCCCTGCTAGAACTGCCCCGGTCAACTGTAAGTGCTGTTATTGTGAAGTGGAAACGTCTAGGAGCAACAAATGCTCAGCCGTTGTTCACTAGTTTGCTCCAATTAGGGAAATGGTGGTGGGGTTGGAAAGTAATAAAGGGGAATATATTTGTAAAAAATGATATGTATGTGTATGTATGTATGTAAGTGTATGTACAGTATGTATATGTATGTATGTATATGTGTGTGTATGTGTGTATATATGTGTGTATATATATATATAAACATGGGGGATTGGAAGTGATTCAGACAATTACATTGATGGAAGTTACAATCTATCTGCAATATTAAGCTGATCTACCCCCAGTAAAAAAATAAAAAATAAAAAAATAAAAAATGCTCAGCCGTGAAATGGTAGGCTACACACCGAGTGCTGAAGCGCTTGGCGCGTAAAAATGGTCTGTCCTCGGTTGCAGCACTCACTACCGAGTTCCAAACTGCCTCTGGAGGCAACGTCAGCACAAGAACTGTTCGTTCGGGAGCTTCATGAAATGGGTTTCCATGGCCGAGCAGTCGCACACAAGCCTAAGATCACCATGCGCAATGCCAAACGTCGGTTGGAGTGGTGTAAAGCTCACTGCCATTGGACTCTGGAGCAGTGGATGAATCACGCTTCACCATCTGGCAGTGCGACGGACGAATCTGGGTTTGGCGAATGCTAGGAGAACGCTACGTGCCTGAATGCATAGTGCCAACTGTAAAGTTTGGTGGAAGAGTAATGATCTGGGGCTGTTTTTCATGGTTCTGGCTAGGCCCCTTAGTTCCAGTGAAGGGAAATCTTAACGCTACAGCATACAATGACATTCTAGACGATTCTGTGCTTCCAAGTTTGTGGCAACAGTTTGAGGAAGGCCCTTTTCTGTTTCAGCATGATAATGCCCCCGTGCACAAAGCGACATCCATACAGAAATGGTTTCTTGCGATCGGTGTGGAAGAACTTGACTGTCCTGCACATAGCCCTGTTCCAAAATCTAGTGGAAAGCCTTCCCAGAAGAGTGGAGGCTGTTATAGCAGCAAAGGGGGGACCAACTCCATATTAATGCCCATGATTTTTGGAATGAGATGTTCAACGAGCAGGTGTCCACATACTTTTGGTCACGTAGTGCATTTCTCTTCCTAGCCATGAGGTTGATATATAATCTGTGTAGGCTACGTGGCAATGCTTCTTCTATCGCAAGACCAGCAGACTAAGGGTCTGAATGAACATGGACCATGGTGCCGACCCAAATGGCACCCTATTCCCTATTTAGTGCACTACTTTTGACCAGAACCCAATGGGGAATAGGGTAGCATTTGGGACAGCCCCATAGCTGAGGGGGCTAAGTCTGTTCTTCAACCTATTAGTCTCGAGAAAGCTCTTTTCCACCACAACATTGACACATGCATGCAGAACTTACAACAATGTCTGTACAGGAGATATCTTCCATTTGAGTAATATTTTTTGTTTATATAATTGATCTCTCAGCAACACGAAGAGGGATAACATGGTGGTGTCCAATCTTACATTCACTTTCAATGTTCTTTAGCCCTGTTCTCAGAGGATGAGACAGATCAAGGTACCATGCTACATTCCTCACGTGTCCCCTGAGGAGGGCATGTGTGTCTTTAACAGCAACAAAGAAAAGGGTCTATAGACCTAGCCCCATTAGGGTCTTTGAACTGGGGCCTAACATAGATGTGCTTATGTTGATGTTCATGATGGTGACTGAATGTGTTTTTATGTGGACTTTTAGCCTGCACGAGATGTTATCGTACTCGGCTCAGCTGCAAATCAATGCACTATATTTAGACTTTATGCAGTCAGTATTAGAAAAAACTAAGACAAAAATATCGATTCAATATGAAAATCATGGAATGTATGCATAGTGATTAGTGAAAAGACGTGTATACAGACAGAGAATGGATTTCAACAACTATTTATATAGTATATAACAAAATAATTGCATTGTACAACTAAGTAAAAATGTTTACAGACAACAAGCATCACTAAATTGTACAAAAAACCCCCGGTAAAAATAAAACAAAAAACGATCAAGAACAGAACATCCTCATGTCAGTGTGCAAACCGTTTATACATACGGACACGCCCCCTTCCTCTGGCAGCAAATCCTGATAAATTATTTAAATAGCATTTATCTACACACACAAATCGATCTCTCACACACAGAACAGCAAAGACAAAACAAAACAGAACAAGAATGCATCCATTAAAAAGAGCACTGGACAAAGGGCATACATAAAAGCAAAAATAAAATATTTATATAAAAAAAACAGATTTTTACTGCAGTGGGGTGTTGAATGGGGGGTGGTTTCTGTTTTGAAAATAAAAGTAATACTATTTACAGATTCATGCTACAGTAGCAATAAGATGTCGATCAATTTGTATTCTGTAAGCATACAATGAAAAAAGCACTTTTTTTATTCGATCAAATTAATTATACAACAGCAATGAGGTATTATGTGTACGTCAAAGGTTCCTTTGTTTTGAATCTCTCTCAGAAGAAAAGGCACACCGGTCACATACATGCCATACTGAGTGAGGTGGTCTAGTTCTAACCGTGGTTAAAATGGGATTAGAGTAGGATCCCACTTCTGACTTTGGCTCCGTTACACCTGGAACACTGGGGGAAAAACTCTGGCACTTCCTCAAAGTATTTTGAATTGTTTGGTACCTACAGTGTAGGCGAGAGTGAATAAATTAAGACTTTTATTTACAGAAGTTCAAAATGTAAAGCCTCTAAAGATGAGGAAGATCCGCCTGTTCAATGTTTCTAATCTTAACCCAAATTGTATCTTTTAAAATTTGGAAAATAAATACATATTATTATTATATTTGTAACATTTAATGTTGGAAATATAAAGTGTCTTAATAGACAGAATGGCTTACTGGCACCGGAAATGCCCTTTTTTACATGGCCCTCCCATGTCATTTTCTGCAATGGTTTGATGTGCTAAGATGGTCGCTTCCATCTTACCCTGAGTATTACTATGTTCAGTTTCAACTGAATTATATCAATCTAATGTCAGCCACAAAGCCTACAAGCAATCATGTATTTGACCCAAAAAATATTTTGGCTCGTTTTAATTTCGATTTGTTTTCTTTTGTCTCTGCAACATTTGTCTCCAAGGGAACACATATAGACGGGTAAAAGCAAGCTTTATATGTCTTCTTATTTACACACATGAACATACGTACATAAATCATACATACATCGTCCTCCATATCTTGTTGTTACGCAACTGACTTTCAAGGGCCACAAGCCATTCTTCATCCTCTGAGCCAAATACCTCATCATCAGAGTCGTATCGTTCAGAACCTACATCCGGCTAGATATGTTTTTATATAAACGGAACATTACATAGTCTTTCTTTGGGACGTCCTTTCCAGAAAAAAAGAGCTGGATAGAAAGAGGGAGAGAGAGAGAGAGATGTAAAGGTTTGGAAGTGCATAGTCGTCTATCGGGAGCCTCTCCCGCACAGAGCTGAATGAGGTCTTTCAGATCAAAGAGAGATCAGCCGGTCGGTTGGTAACATCGGTTGGTCTCTCACTCGGGCAAAACAAATGGGCAGTTTTTTTGGGCTCTACCTGCTCTGGGTGGGTAGGAGGGGGTTCTTTGATCTTCGAATGGCAGTCACCCGGATGGTTCTCTCTCCAAACCAGCATCATTTTACCCTGAGGCTGACCCACACCAGGCCTTCCCCCCCTCGCTCCCTCCAGTGTGAGTACCACAGAAGAAAGAGTAGCAGAAAAAACTGTCCCTGGACTTTTCATCTGAATACATATTGTTCATATTTATACAGAAAGGTGCATTATTCCATGAGCTTCCTGCTCCGTGCAGTTATGCATCTAAAAAAAAAACAAAGGACAAAAGTTAAGCATTAACTTAGGACAAAGTGTTAAGTTATGTGGTTAGGTATTTCACATAAGTGTATTGTGAAAGAGATTCCACTAAACAATTGTTGTTGGAGTTATAGTAAGATGTAGAAATGTCCTTGTTGCTTACCTCTGCATTCGTACTTGAGGTCTGAGAAGTATACCATCTCTTGAGAGAAGACGAAGAGACCTAGTCTTCCGCCAGCGTACGTCTTGTCGTATATGCTCCCGGAATCCTTCATAATCTTCTTCCCCTCGTACATGACCACTCTGAAATTAGAAACAAGACTCGTGTGAGACAAACCATCAGAGGGCGAGGGCATACAGTAAATACTGGCATTTTGGAGAGTCTCAGAAATCTCCACCAGGCCAATGACTCTCCAGTGCTCACCTGATGTGTCCTGTTCTGGGTCTGTGGATCAGGTGCCATCTGTAGGCTGTGAAGTCTTTCCAGCCAACGTTCTTAGGGTCGTGCCACAGAGTCCTCACCTAGAGAAGAAGGGAGAAACATAGGGAGAGTTAGGTGGTGTTGTCCTGAGGTGTTTCCTGTGTGTGTGTGTGTGTTTGCGTGTATGCCCATCTTACCTGTCCTGGTGTGTTGCCCGTGTGCCAGAGAGCGTTCCTGAGGTGCTCTCCAGGTCCGGTAGTAGAGTTGACCACCTTGATGGACAGTCCTGAGTATCCCTGAGCCTTGGTGGGTTTGTTGTTCCAGTAGGTCTGTGTGATCTGCTTCCACATCACCACGTAGAACCTGGAGCTGGACTGGTAGCCGAACACAAAGCCGGCGTAGTCGTCGTCTCTCTCCGTGTTGATGAAGAAGGTTCCACTGAAGTCCACCGCGTTGAACTCATCAAAACCTGGGAATGGAGAAACAGAGAAGATGTCAGTGAGAGGATGGTCTTTTTAGTTAGGCTTGGGTTATTTTGAGATGTCCCAAAGCGTAGAATCAATCAATCAATCAAGCCACCCACCAATCAACCAACCACCCACCGCCCACCCACCCAACGAATCCACTCACCAACAGCAATGCCAGGGTCACAGTTGACAGTCTGGACAAGCTCTTTGCCCTGATGTCTGACCACCCAGTTGGGGTCGATCTGGGACGTTCCCTTGGGGTCCAGGGGAACCATCTGGAACTTCCTGAAGTCTGTCTCGCTGATGTCAAAGTTCTCCGGACACACGTCATAGATGTCAGGCACGTTGTCTTGGTCAAAGTCATCTTTGCAAACATCTCCCCGACCATCACCTGGAAGAAGATTGAAAGCTCAGTAAATAACATGTCTTAGGATGAAGCAGCTAATGAAACTAACTTTCAACTAATGTCGAGAACTTGATTAGTTGAATAAGAAATTGAACTCCAATTTTATTGCGTATCTCTCCTATTCTTCATCTAACTCACCATCAGAGTCGAGCTGGTCAGGGTTGAAGGCCAGTCTGCAGTTGTCTTTCTCATCAGGGATCCCGTCGTTGTCATCATCGTGGTCGCAGGCGTCTCCCTTGCCGTCTTTGTCGTGGTCGGCCTGGTTAGCGTTGGGGATGTAGGGGCAGTTGTCCAGGTTGTTCTGGTGGCCGTCCTCATCAATGTCCTGATTGCTGTCACACTTGTCTCCCACACGGTCGTCATCAGAGTCAACCTGTAGAGGTAAATGGAGATTGACGTTAGCATGCTAGCAAATGTTAGCGGTTGCAACACAGTAGATCCACCTGTTGGTGAAGATCATTTAACATATTGTGAGTTGGTGGAGATTGCTTAACATATTGTGAGTTGGTGGTGATTACTTAACATATTGTGAGTTAGTGGAGATTAGTTAACATATTGTGAGTTGGGGGATATTACTTAACATATTGTGAGTTGGTGGAGATGATTTAGCATATTATGAGTTGGTGGAGATTACTTAACATATTGTGAGTTGGTGGAGATTATGTTAACATATTGTGAGTTGGTGGAGATTACTTTAACATATTGTGAGTTGCCCTGAGACACTGATATGGGGTAAGTGCTTTGTTCCTCTCCTAGTTCCTCTCCTAGTTCCTCTCCTAGTCTCCTACTGTAGATCTCCTTAGACACTGATCTAGGGCCCATTTTGTGTTTCCTTCCTACAGATAAGATGTAGAACATGGGGAAGGTGAGCTGATCCTATATCTGTGCCTACGGACAACTAACAGTAGTGATTATAATGACACCTGATGCTGATTTGATTTCCAGCTGTACCATTCGTTCAACCCGTCATCTCCTAATATCTCCTCCTCTTCTCCTCCTCCTTCACCTCCTCTCCTCTCATAATGGACTGTCCCCAGGCTCCAATCACTCTCACCTCTCTAAACCTGCCAAGATCAATTTGTCCAACTTCTGGTGGCGCTTTTCATCTGCATCAAAGTACCCTAAACACACCCCTCCTCTCCTCCTCCTTCCCTCTCTCCTCCTCTCCTCCAACACACAGATGTCATTGCCTCACATGAGGCGAGGGAGGGAGGGAGGGAGGGAGGGGGGGAGAGAGGGAGGGAGGGAGGGAGGGAGGGAGGGAGGGGGAGAGAGGGAGAGAGGGAAGAATTGGATTGGTGTGAATTCTGCCCATTTTCCCCCTAACTGAGTCCTGTTGTTCCGAACACATTCCTGGTTGTCAGTCTAGCATGGCACAGGTGGGATCCACACAGGGCTTGTGTGTGTGCCGACGCCCGACGGGGCACGCATAGAGCCAGGGGCGAGCCCATTCCTGGGTAATAACGACCAGCCCGGGGCCCAACCCTCCACCCTGGCCTCTACCCCTCCATCCCTCCACCTTTCCCTCTGAGCAGTCAAAGCCAATGTCAAAGCCCCATTGAAAAGCCTGGCTCCCCATGCATGCCCTATTGAGCTTCTGTAAGTGCCCCTGAGCTGCAGAGGATTTAACTCAACCTTAACATGGTATGATACAGCCTAGACCTACAGCTACCATTACACCATTACAGCTACCATTACACCATTACAGCTACCATTACACCATTACAGCTACCATACCATTACAGCTACCCATTACACCATTACAGCTACCATTACACCATTACAGCTACCCATTACACCATTACAGCTACCCATTACACCATTACACCATTACACCATTACACACCCATTACAATTAACCTACCCAGTACAGCTACCCATTACACCATACCCCAGTACAGCTAACCCATAACATAATACACCATTACACAAACATTACACCATTACAGCTACCCAACACACCCAGTAACCATTTCAATTACAGCTACCCAGTACAGCTACCACATTACACCATTACAGCTACCCAGTACATATTCACAGCTACCCATTAACCAACCATTACAAACCATACAGCTACCCAGTCACACCATACACCATTACACCATAACAGCTACCGTCAGCCTTACCAACCATACAGCTACCCATTACAGCTACCCATTACACCATTACAGATACCCAGTACAGCTACCATTACACCATTACAGCTACCCAGTACAGCTACCCATTACACCATTACACCATTACAGCTAACCATTACACCAGCTACCCATTACACCATTACAGCTACCCAGTACAGCTACCCATTACACCATTACAGCTACCCAGTACAGCTACCCATTACACCATTACATACAACTACCCATACAACTTACCACATTACACCATTACAGCCATTACCACACCACAGCTACCATACGCTACCATTACACCATTACAGCTACCCAGTACAGCTACCCATTAACACTACCATTACAACATACCCATTACAGCTACCATTGACACCAGTTACAGCTACCCAGTACAGCTACCCATTACACCATTACAGCTACCCAGTAAGCTACTTACCCATTACGTACCAGTACAGCTACCCATAGCTACCCATTACACTCATTACTACCCATTACAGCTACCCATTACAGCTACCATTACAGCTACCCATTACAGCTACCCATTACACCATTACAGCTACCCATTACAGCTACAGTTACAGCTACCCAGTTACGCTAGCCATTCCAACACATTACAGCTACCCAGTACAGCTACTTCCTTACAGCTACCCAGTACAGCTACCCATTCAGCATTCGGTATTAAGCTCCATTACAGTGGTACCGTTACAGCTACCCAGTACAGCTACCCATTACAGCTACCCATTACAGCTAGCCATTACAGCTACCCATTACAGCTATCCAGTAAAGCTACCCATTACAGGTACCCGTTACAGCTGTCACGCAACAGAGAGAGTTCTTCTAAAATGACAGAAAGTGTTTGTGACAGTGGCATGCATGTGTACCCGTACGTGCATGCATCTGTGTGTGTGTTGTGTGTGTGTTGTGTGTGTGTGTGTGTGTGTGTTTGTGTTTGTGTGTGTGTGTGTGTGTGTGTGTGTGTGTAGAATGGGTCGTAAGTGTAAGAACACACACCTGGTCAGGGTTATGTTCCAGAGGGCAGTTGTCACACATATCTCCCACACCGTCCAGATCGGTGTCTCTCTGGTCCACGTTGTAGACGAATGGGCAGTTGTCTTTCTCATTCAGAATACCTGTTGGACCAATCACAGTTGTTGTTACTCAGGAGAAGAGGAGGAAGGTGAGGAAAATGACTTAGTTGAGTTGTCATGGTAATGGAAACGTAGTAAGTTGAGCTAGTAATGGAATGCATGCTTGTACATGCAGTCAATTTGCACTTGGTTTCAAAGCGTTATCATTGAATGGTGCGGTGCCTGCATTCAACACCAGCCTATAGCATCTACATTATACCGTATAGGACTTAAATAGGGACAGCCAAGCAAGGTTAGAGTCTCTTAGATTAGAGTCCACTAAGCAGGTTTAGAGTCTCACCATCTCCATCAATGTCCACAGAGCAGGCGTCTCCTTCCCCGTTGCTGTCTGTGTCGGTCTGGTCAGGTTGCTGTTGTAAGGACAGTTATCACAAAGCGATCTCCAACATCATCTCTGTCATAGTCAGTATGCATGGGTGGTACCGAACGACAGTTTATCCTGTGAGAGAGAAGAGAGGAGAGGAGGGGGGAGAGATTTGAGAGAGGTAGGGGAAGGGGAGGAGGGAGAGTGAGAGGGAGGAGAGGGGAGAGAGAGAGTGGGGGGGGGGGGGCGAGGGGGGGAGGGGGGGGGTGGGGAGGGGGATACCGAGGGTGGAGAGAGAAGAGGAAGAGATAGAAGGGGTGAGAGAGAGAGGGAGATGGAGGGTGGCGAGAGATCAGAGAGAGAGGAGAGAGCGACGAGAGAGGGGGAGGGGAGAGAGAGAAGAGGGTTGAGAGAGGGTTTTGGGGGGAGGGTGTTTTTCTTTGCTCTCAGGGGGGGAGGGAGAGGAGAGAGCACCGTTCAGTTACTCCAGCCTCAGAACCACCAGAAGAATCAGTCCAGTGTCCACTGCCTTGCTTAGGAAAACATCTCTGACATGATATATTAATTTCAGATACTGTGCTTTTAACTTGCTGTGGTCTTTGTACCCTACAGAGAGAGAGGGGGGGGATGAAAGGGTGTTTTATATTTAGGTCCTGTCCCAAATATAATGTTAGGACTAGCAGATTACACTGCGGCTCGTTCAGAGTGGTACCTCTGTGTTGGGATTTGAGGTCTGAAGGCAAAACATTTTTTTTTTTTTTTTTCGTTTTCCTTCCCCTTATTTCATGAATGATGAATGTAGAACCACATTCATGTCTCACTGCCAAAACTGAACACACACACTCACTCATACACACACGGACTAACCAAGAGGTAGCATAACCTGAATTAATTCATTTCAGTAAGGGGTAGGACTTCAGACCTTCAGTGACTCAATGAACGAATCAATAAATCAATGATTAATTCCTCACTTACCCTGTCGTCAGGAATACCATCATTGTCATCATCGTTGTCACACGCGTCACCAACACCGTCCTTGTCGTAGTCTTCTTGGCCTGAGTTGGGAAGGTTGGGGCAGTTATCCTGCAAAAGAAAGGTTACATCATAAGGCCAAACAATATACATAATGTAGTCAACAAGCATGAACATTATATTTAACTATATTAACAGTCCTGTAAGACATTAAATGTACCACTTGTTTTTCTTTCAAAAATAATTGTTATTTCTAATTGCAGCCAGCATCGGCACATCACTCAAAAGGGAAGTGTGTTATTTACTAGTTAAATAGCAAGCTGGACCTTTTCAAGAACCTATACGAGTCAGGACGTGCATACCTTCTTGCAGTGGTAGGTGGCGTTCTCCACGCAGACCAGGTCTTGGTTGGGCCACCCGTCCAGGTCTGTGTCCTCACCACAGATGTGTCCGTTCCCAGCATAGCCAGGCTTACACTCACAGCGGTACATGGGGTCGGCAAAGTGTCCCAGGTAGTTACAGCGGGCGTTCTTGTTGCAGTCGTGGCTCCCATCCAGGCAGGGGTTACGTGGTGTACACACCTGGAGTAAACAGAAGAGTTGTTCAGACAAGCCAGGAGATATTTTGGCTACCTGGCTTGGTTTTCAAAAGGGCACAATCTGCTGGCCCGCCATGCAACAGAGTTGGCAGTATGATCTGGACAAAGAAAAGCGTGGCTTTGTAAAGCAATCTTTGATCTTGTAAATTCCAAACGCGAAATTCTAAATTCCAAATTTCAAGTTCTAAATCAGCTGAGGACAGATATACAGTATGACAGGACTATGATCACAACACTAGTCCACCACCAGGTGATGCTACTAACCTGTTTCTTGGCGGCGGCCTCCTCCACTCCCCTGCCGAAGGGCTGAGGTCCAGAGTAGCGTGCAGGACAGGGCAGACAGTTGTAGCCAGGGTCGGTGTTCTCACAGCTGTGCACTCCGTTGAACACAAAGCAAGCATCAGGAACCTCTTTACACTCGTCAATGTCCTTGCACTTGATGCCGTTACCAGAGTAACCAGTGGGGCATTTTCCACAACTCCATGTTCCATCAGGGAAGCTAGTGCACTTGGCCCCAGGGAAGCAGGGGTTGGACAGACATCCATCTGAGGAGAGAGACATGGGCTTTCAGTACTGAGTACTGACTGCTTTTAAGTACTTAGTGCTGTCTGTGTCTAAGTAGACTTTTACGGCTTTAATAAGCCCTAAAAGCATTAAAAGTAATATTTTGAACGTGTTACTATACCTTAAAACGGTCTAAAACCTACAATTTGAGCAACTCATTCAAAGCATGTAGGAGTTATAAGATACATTGGCTGTGCACTGCGCCTTATTCCCTAGTGCACTACTTTTGACCATAGAGCTCTGGTCAAAAGTAGTGCACTATATAGAGAATAGGGTGCCCTTTAGGACACAGCCAGTGCCTGCTACTCACCGACAGGACAGGCGTTCTTCTTGCACAGCTGAGTGGCCTTGGAGTCACCCTGGCACTCCTTGCCACCATATTTGGGGGTGGGGTCGTTGCAGAGACGTTTACGCGTCTGGGCTCCTCCTCCACAGGTGGCAGAGCAGGTATCCCATAGCGACCAGGGTCCCCAGTTACCGTTGACTGAGAGAGAAGAAGAGAGACAGTACAGGTCAGTACAGGTGTACAGGTGTGCAGGTGTGCAGGTGTGCAGGTGTGCGGGTGTGCGTGGTGTCCTTAGTGGGGGTAGTAGGGTCTGTGTTGTATTAAATAGACACAATGGCAAGTAGCCTGGGTGCCAGTTTTGTTTCTTCTTTAGACAAATTCTTGGTTGTTGACTTGCCAAACAAGAAACAGAGACAATCTGCTATCAAGGTTAACTGACAATGTACGCATAAGATGAGGATTGAGATGATGCATTTGAATAGAAACATCTCACGGTGTGGTGTGCATGAAAAGGCTTTGAATAATGTCAAACGGAGATGATAGCATATGTATTTGACCCAGGTCTTGTTGCATAAAAGCCTGTGACTAATGGCACTCACTGGGGCAGGGTGACTTGGTGCACCTCTCCGTCTGTCTTCCCTCTCCCTGGCAGTCCTTGCCTCCCAGCTGGGGTGTTGGGGAGTTGCAGAGGCGGATACGGGTGATGACACCCGCCCCACAGGTGACCGAGCAGGATGACCAGGGGGACCAGTGGCTCCAGGCACCGTCCTGCTTGACTGGAAGGACACAGAGCACAGAGGTCAGAGGTTATAGAGGTCAGGGGTCAATGAGAAACTTGGTTATGGGTCATTGTCATGCTATAGGTCATTGTCCAGTCAAAACAAGGGTAAAATAAGTTAAAGTGAAATGGCAGTGAGTTGTTGCTCTGTAGAGTCACAGAAGGCTGATCTGCGGCTGGATCCTGGATGTGGGTGCAGATCTATCGTTTCTGTCACCATTGATACATTTATGAAACTACAAAAGTTTGTGATAAAAATCTGTGATAAAAGTTTCTGTGTGACGATTGATGAATGTGATTTGTTTGGTCGTTTGTAACGTGTATACTGAACTCACAGCGTTTGTCACACTCCCGAAGGTAGCAGTCCCTGGTTTGGACGGAGGTTCCCTCGCAGTTGTTGTTATTGCGATCGCAGTAGCGGCCCTCTTGCTGGGATTGCCCACGCCCACAAGGACACGGAACAGTGGGTCCATTCAGACCACAGGGACCAACCATCTTCCGCATAGTCACTCGCTATGGAGGTAGAGAGAGAAGGAGGTAGAGGAGGAAGGAGGTAGAGAGGAAGGAGGTAGAGGAAGGAGGTAGAGGAAGGAGGTAGAGAGGAAGGAGGTAGAGGAGGAAGGAGGTAGAGAGAAGGAGTAAGAGGAGGGAGGTGAGAGGTGAGTAGGTAGAGGCGGAAGGAGGTGATGAAGGAGGTTCGATGTAGAGGTGGGGTTAGAGAGAGCTGGAGCGGCCGAGAAGAGCGAGGGTAGATGGAAGGGGAGGGAGGGGAGAGAGGGAAGGAGCGAGGAGGAGGAGGAGAGAGGGGAAGTCAATGAGAGAGCTATTGGACTGCAGAGACCCCAAGCAGAAAGTGAGGGTTATAAGCTCTTAAAGTTCTTAGAGCTCCGGTCTAATGTACTGAGTTTAGCCCTGGGGTGTGTGTGTGTGTGTGTGTGTGTGTAAGTGCATATGCGTGTGTGTGTGTTGATAAAGTCAGAGAGATGGCCCACTCCAGGGATTTCAGGAGCAGGAGAAAGCCCAAAGGGAAGCCGGTGGAAATGGAAAAGTCCTTCTAGGAATTTTACTGGGATCCCCCATTGACTGTTGTTACTTTAAAGAGAGACTTGAATTAGCTCATTCCAGGGTTCTTGATCATGTCAAAACCTTCAGTGACCAAGGTAGTGGTTCTCCATGTGTCTTTAGATTCGAGGGGCCACTGCTGCCCAGCCTTCTTAGGTATGTAGGAAAATGTCACTTGTTCTTGTGTGTAGGATGGCTTCGCTAAAGAGCCCACCAATTTTCCATCCCACATTAACCAATTTGGCCAAATTATAGCCATTAAAAGTTGAAGATTCAAAGATGTTTTAGGTGGAAAATGCGTCAATGTTCTGACACACTCATACGTTGACAAGCTAGGGGACTTAAATCACCCTTAAAATGAATTCCGTTTTCTTGAATAGAAACCTTTACATCCAGATAAGTTGTTGTGGTTTCATGCTTTATTTGGTGAAGAAGGTCCAAATAGCTAGCAGTGAATGTAATGCTGTTTTAAATGGCCTGTTTGTCTTCGATACATTAAGCCTTAGGACAACTCAGGCCATTCATGGATTTACAGTAAAACAGAAGAAGGTTTGGGTTGATAATACAGTAGTATACTGTAAACCTTTGTTTGTGCAGGTATGTTACTTCCTGGGAGCTTAATAGTTTTGTTGGAAGTTGGAACCACACAAATAGAACCATAGAATCAGAACCGTTCAGTCTAATTCTAGGGTTGGAACATTGGAGAATAGTGAATGGAGGTACTAACGTGTTCCACAGCGCGGGCAGCACTCTCCATCGGGCATGGTGGCGTTGGCACAGGGGATCAGCGGGCAGGAGATCTTGCGGCACACAGTGGCAGAGTTCTACAGAGGGGCAGAGAGAGTGACAAAGGACGAGGTCATTTCCTGAACTTGAAGAACACGGATTTGGAAACTGGTTTCTATTGTAGTCCTAAAAGATTTCACTAATCTTGAACGTAGAGGAACTTTTTTTTTTTTACTCGGGTAGGTGGTAAAAAAAAAATCTATCAAAAGTATTTTATAAAGCCCTTTTTACATCAGCAGCCACACTATGACAACAGTATTGTATATACTGAGTGTACAAAATATTAACACCTGCTCTTTCCATGATGAAGGGGAGGAGACAGGTTAAAGAAGGATTTTTAAGCCTTGATAATATTGAGACATGGATTGTGTATGTGTGCCATTCAGAGGGTGAATGGGCAAGACAAAAGATTGAAGTGCCTTTGAACGGCATACGGTAGTAGATGCCAGGCGCACCGGTTTGTGTCAAGAGCTGCAATGTTGCTGGGTTTTTCATGCTCATCAGGGGGTTTTGTACACTCAGTGTATGTCATGGTGTGTGTGTGTGTGGTCTGTCTGTCTGTCTGTCTGTCTGTCTGTCTGTCTGTCTGTCTGTCTGTCTGTCTGTCTGTCTGTCTGTCTGTCTGTCTGTCTGTCTGTCTGTCTGTCTGTCTGTTCCCTAGAGTGGTAGGCCTGGGCCCACGTTCACTTCACTACAGCACCCACTGTTGGCTTGTTGGCCCTGATGCTAGCCTCCTCCTCCTACGCAATGACTGGCCAGATGACAGAGGTCTGGAGTAGCGAGCAGGCGCTTGCTGAGTGGGGGATGAGTGTGTGTTTGCAAGTGGCCGTCTGCAAGTGCCACATAGGCTTGAACCCCCCCCCTCCCCCACACACACACACACACACATACACACACACACCACAGTCTCTCGACTTCGGTCCTTACCTGACAAGTGCACTCAGTGCAGTCGTCGACGGTCCACTCGGCCTTGTTCTTGTGGACGATGCCGTTGTGCAGACAGACTCCACTGTGGATCCCCGCTCTGTTCATCAACAGCTTGTTCTCATCCGTCTGAAGGAGGTAGGAAGGAAGGAAGGAGGAAGGAAGCAGACAGATATGAGACAATCAGTATGAATACGATATGAGAAGAGTGCTCAGTCCCTTAAGGGTTTCATACTGGTAGACCAGTATAATAAGCAAGGCCCACATGCAGTGGCAGACCAACTGTTTGTTGCAGTCTCATGCCACAGACAGACTGACAGAAAGACAGACAGACAGACAGACAGACAGACAGACAGACAGACAGACAGACAGACAGACAGGCAGAAAGACAGGCAGACAGACAGGCAGACAGACAGACAGACAGACAGGCAGGCAGGCAGACAGACAGACAGACAGACAGACAGACAGACAGACAGACAGACAGACAGACAGACAGACAGACAGGCAGGCAGGCAGGCAGGCAGACAGGCAGACAGGCAGACAGGCAGACAGGCAGACAGGCAGAAAGACAGAAAGACAGGCACGCAGACAGGCAGACAGACAGACAGGCAGACAGGCAGGCAGAAAGACAGGCAGGCAGGCAGACAGGCAGACAGGCAGACAGGCAGACAGGCAGACAGGCAGAAAGACAGAAAGACAGGCACGCAGACAGGCAGACAGACAGACAGGCAGACAGGCAGACAGGCAGACAGGCAGACAGACAGACAGGCAGACAGACAGACAGGCAGACAGACATATGGCAGGAGTCTGGTTCAGGAGGCTGGTGTGTTTCCTCACCACTTTGCGCAGCTCGTTGGACAGCTCCTTCACCACCACTCCAAGCCCCTGCAGTTCCTTGAACATGCCAGCCAGGGCCTCACAGGAGAACCCACAGATCATCTGCAGGTCTGGAGGAAAGGACAACACCATAGAGATACATTCATTCTATGGAAACATAGTGTGACTATCAATGTACATGAAGGCTTCCAGACTTACTTTCAACTCCCTACAGCTACAGACAACTGTTGACAATAGAATATAATGCTTTTACTTTCTTCTAATACTTCTGTGCTGTGCTGCTCTATTGAGGAGAGGTTAAATGGAGACCAGCAGTTTTGTTGTGTTTACCTTTAGTTTTGTGGCCAGTGTAGTCCGTCCTAATGGCAGGGCTGGACCCATTGATGGGGTTGTCCATAATGATGATTCTATCAGTCAGAACAGCTAATGGGGGCAAGGGAGCGAGGGAGGGAAATAAATGAGGGGAGACGGAGGTAGAATTAGGGGGAGAGGGAGGGGGGAGAGAGGAAGCGAGGAAGCGAGGAAGAGAGGGAGAGAGGGAGAGAGAGAGAGAGAGAGAGAGAGCGAGAGGGGGGGGGGGGTGGCAGGGAGAGAGGAGGGGACGAGTGAGAAATGGGGGAGACCGAGGGATACCAGATGAGGTTGGGAGAGAGAGGGATGGAGGGGAGAGAGATAAGATGATGGAGTGGGAGAGGTATGAGGAGGTGAGAGAGGGAAGAGAGAGAGGAGAAGAGAGAGAGAGAGGATCGAGAGAGAGAAGATGAGAGAGAGAGAGATAGGAGAGAGTGGGTAAAACACACAGAGGGAGACAGTTAGAGCGCTGTAGACTGTAATGGTAATACCCACTACACCACATCAGACCACAACAGACACACAGTCCCCAGGGCTCATTGGTGACATAACTACAGTGGAGAATATGTAACTACACTTAGGGTATTACAGAACATTGCAGCATCATACTATCTTGAATCTATAATGAGTTAATGTGTCCAGCCCTGAGGAGGCATTGAAGTGTTTGTAAACTTCCCAGCTCTCCCATGGCAACATAAACGTGCCTTTTTTTTTGTGCAACTTTCCCATGGGGCTTTTAAACAGTCATGCATATTCTTAGGAATGTCCTGCTGGCTTTAGCATTACAACCAATGATGCATGGATAAACACAGAAAGATGCGTTCTGTTCATGATTATGCTACTCACAGTTTTGGCATCCCTTGTTGCGCAGAATCGCATCTAAAGTGGTTCCGAAGACAAAGCGAACGTTTTGGAGCACCCCCTGCAAGAATCAATGGCCCTTTTACCTCTAGTGCTGCACAGTCACTATCACTCTACTTTATGCAAAAAAAATATTGGTCTTTATGGATCACTTACAAGGGTTTTCAATACAGTGTATAACTTTTACGCATAGGTCTATCAGTTTTAATATTATAATAATATTTAAGTGTTACACAACCCTATATTCAACACTTACTAAACATCTAAAACAACTCGACAACTTATATTATCTGAATCCATCACGCGTCATCGCGTGCGCTCCGCATGTGCGCTTCACTTACCATGAACCGGTCCTTCACCGCTCCCTTCCCGATTCTGAGACGCGCTGTGACGGGAGTCTCCTGAGTGAGAATGCTCTGGATGGGAGCGTCCAGTTCCGCGGTATTCACCTCCTCACAGCCAACGTACAGCTGCGCCCGGTCCTCCTGCACGAACAGCGTTATATTCTTCCAGTGACCCGTTGCCAAGTCCACATCTTCTATCGACACCACCTGTTGCTTATTCACTGTGGAGAAAACCATATCCAGGGTGTTCGCTTTCCCGTTGGAGACGATCTCGAACACGGCTCCGGATCCGTCACGCTTTTCCACGGTCAGAAGGGAGCCCCTGGTCCGCTTGAACTGCTTGAAGTTGAGGAGGAGAAGGAATCCCCTCTCGGCGTGGATGGAATCGATGAGGTCCCTGAAGGAGCTCTCGGGGACCTCGGGGATCAGGTCCGGGTTGAGGATCTTGTAGGCGGGACTGTATGGGTCGTCGCCCTTCACTAGGGTCACTCCGTGGTTCTTGTTGGGCACTTGGACCAGCTCGAACAGGTCGTACACGCTATTGTCGTCTCGGCTCTCTGTATGCAGGAGGAACGGGGGAATGAGCTTAAGCAGTTCGTCTTTGTCTACCCTGTCTTTTGGAATGGATTATTGTTGTTGTGAATAATAAACTCTAAAATGATCTCTATGTTAAACCATTGTCAGTGTAAATCAATACATTAAGAGGTTTTAATAATACATTAAAAAACCTATATGTTTTTCTGTAGTTTAATGTTCAAGTCGAAGCATTGCAATTGCCACAAACTCCGTCCATTCTAGACAAACATCAGGCAAATTATTTCACCTGCAACTCGTGCGCTCTCGCAGGTCCAAAGCATCAATAGCAGAAATATTCCTGTCAACTTCATGGTAAAACCCTGGTTTTTACCTATGAAAAATAAACATATAACGTCAAAGGTCCACTTTTCACAAAAGTTAATGTATGCACGCATGACTGTAAGTCGCTTTGGATAAACGCTTCTGCTAAATGGCATATATTATTATATTATATTAATATTTATACATAAAATACATTTTTAAATATCATAATAAACAATCATCAAAACACATTATTATTTCACACATTATTTCACATTATTTATTTATAATAAAATAGAATAGAATAGAAAAATATATATTTGGCTAGATTCCTTGAAAGAAAATCTAAATATTGCTCACCCACCTGTTGATTGAAAACAGCAGAGAGAAATAGTAAAATCCAAATAGAACTGGAAATCCAATAATAATCCACAAGATTCAAGCGTTTCTTGTTCTTTTTTAATTGAATGGTAATTCTCTCCGCTATCGGACGCTAGAACCTAACTGTAAACCAGGGGACAAAGTGCTATTTAAATAGTTTTTTGACATTCCTAAGAACGCGTCTCGCCCAATCAGATGGTGGAAGGAAAAAGGGACGAGCTTATCGTGAGAGGGGGGGAGAGAAGAAAAAGCGCCACATTCCAGAGGCCAAATTCCATGACTGGTCCATATTTAATACACCATCGTTTCCGGTTATTGTCTCACTCACCAGTCTGAAATGTTCTCGTTTTATAACAAAATAAATCCACCTCTCTATCTTTGAACCTTTTGCGCATGTTTGATAAAGTTTGTGTTAATTCTCAATCTCATGATTTCCATTATCAATCAAGTATTCTGGCCAAGTGGCAATTCATGCACATGTCTTTATCACCAGACTGCTGTACATCTATGTGAAAAATGTAATTAAAATTTAAGCGCTAATAAATTCTTATAGAAAGTCCTTTGTTTCCCCGACCGCGCTTCAGAGACTTGGTAGAGGATGCTCAGTCAGGCAACGGAAGGAATTCTATTCCCTGCTGCTGTTCCACGTTTGTCCGCTAGGAGCCGTTGTGCGCTCACAAGAGAGGCGCCAAGGGCCGCGCTGCAATGACACGAATGAGAACACCTGGATTTGACATACAACCCACACACAGAGGAGTGATGTACTACTACCGGTTGTTATTTTGATCAGATCATATATTACAATCATGACCTATGGCCTAAATGCATTTGTGGATGTTCTGAGCATAGTAATTTATAGGATATATGTGGTTCGGGGTCCCTACTTTTGTACTTCTATGGCCAAAATAGACTATAGTTCAAAATATACGTCAAAATGAATATAACTATAGTTATTTTTTTGCAAAAGACCATTGCGAGTACTTTCCAATCAATGCATTTTATGTCATTCAACTCCTTAACATTCTCTGAAAGTAAAGACGGCTGATTATGCAATAAGGACATGATGAATATGTCTGGGTATTGGTGCAGTTGAACTATAATTGACTATGACACATCTGGGTCAGACAGATGGTGAGGTCGGTAGGAAGGTCTGCGTCAGACATGATGTGGTAGGTAGAAGGTCTGGGTCAGACATGATGTGGAGGTAGGAAGATCTGGGTCAGCCAGATGATGTGGTCGGTAAGAAGGTCTGGGTCAGCCAGATGATGTGGTCGGTAAGAAGGTCTGGGTCAGACATGATGTGGAGGTAGGAAGATCTGGGTCAGCCAGATGATGTGGTCGGTAAGAAGGTCTGGGTCAGCCAGATGATGTGGTCGGTAAGAAGGTCTGGGTCAGACATGATGTGGAGGTAGGAAGATCTGGGTCAGCCAGATGATGTGGTCGGTAAGAAGGTCTGGGTCAGACATGATGTGGTCGGTAGGAAGGTCTGGGTCAGACAGATGGTGAGGTCGGTAGGAAGGTCTGCGTCAGACATGATGTGGTAGGTAGAAGGTCTGCGTCAGACATGATGTGGTCGGTAGGAAGGTCTGGGTCAGACATGATGTGGAGGTAGGAAGATCTGGGTCAGGCAGATGATGTGGTCGGTAAGAAGGTCTGGGTCAGACATGATGTGGTCGGTAGGAAGGTCTGGGTCAGACAGATGGTGAGGTCGGTAGGAAGGTCTGGGTCAGACATGATGTGGTTGGTAGGAAGGTCTGGGTCAGGCAGATAATGTGGTCAGTAGGAAGGTCTGCTTCAGATATTATGATGTGGTCAGTAGAAAGGTCTGGGTCAGACATGATGTGGTCGGTAGGAAGGTCTGGGTCGGACATGATGTGGTCGGCGGGAAGGTCTGGGTCGGACATGATGTGGTCGTCAGGAAGGTCTGGGTCGGACATGATGTGGACGGTAGGAAGGTCTGCTTCAGATATGATAATATGATCAGTAGGAAGTCTGGGCCAGACATGATGTGGTCGGTAGGGAAGATCTGGGTCAGACATGATGATATGGTAGGTAGGAAGGTCTGGGTCAGACTGATGATGTGGGTAGGTAGGAAGGTCTGGGTCAGACATTATTGTGGTAGGAAGGTCTGGGTCAGACATGATGTGGTCAGTAGGAGGTCTGGGTCAGACATGATGATGTGGTCGTAGGGAGGTCTGGGTCGACATGATGATTGGTAGGTAGGGAAGGTCTGGTCAGACATGATGTGGGTCAGTAGGAAGGGTCTGGGTCAACATGATGATGTGGTCGGTAGAAGATCTGGGTCAGACATGATGTGGTCAGTAGGAAGGTCTGGGTCAGACTGATGATGTGGTCGGGTAGGGAAGGTCTGGTTCAGACATGATGATGTGGTAGGTAGGAAGGGTCTGGGGTCAGACATGATGATGTGGTCGGTAGGAAGGTAAATGGGGTCAGATATTATGTGGGTCAGTAGGAAGGTCTTGGGTCAACATATGATGTGGTCGGTGGGAAAGGGTCTGGTCAACATTATATGTGGTCGGTAGGAAGTCTGGGTCAGACATATGATTTGTAAGTAGAAGGTCTGGTCAGACATGATGTGTCAGTAGGAGGTCTGGTCAGACATGATGATGTGGTCGGTAGGAAGATCTGGCACTGAGTGTCAGGGAAGTCGGGTCGACATGATATGTGGTCGATACGAAGGTCTGGGTCAGACAGATGTGTGGTCTTTAGGAAGGTCTGGGTCAGACATGATGTGGTCAGTAGGAAGGTCTGGGTCAGACATATGATGTGGTCGTAGGAAGGTCTGGGTCAGACATGATGAGGTAGGTAGGAAGGCCCTGGGTCAGACATTATGTGGTCGGTGAAGGTCGACTTTGGTCTAGGAAGGTCTGGGTCAGACATGATGTTGGTCGGTAGGAAGTCTGGGTCAGACATGATGATGTGGTAAGTAGGAAGGTCTGGGTCAGACATGATGTGGTAAGTAGGAAGGTCTGGGTCAGACATGATGATGTGGTCAGTTAGGAAGGTCTGGGTCAGACATGATGATGTGGTCGGTAGAAGGTCTGGTCAGACATGATGTGGTCGTAGGAAGGTCTGGGTCAGACATGATGTGGTCAGTAGGAAGTCTGGGTCAGACATATGTGGTCAGTAGGAAGGTCTGGGTCAGACATGTTTATGTGGTCGGTAGAAGGTCTGGGTCAGACATGATGATGTGGTAGTAGGAAGGTCTGGGTCAGACATTATGTGGTCGGTAGAAAGGTCTGGGTCAGACATGATGTGGTCAGTAGGAAGGTCTGGGTCAGACATGATTGGTCAGTGGAAGGTCTGGGTCAGACATGATGATGTGTAGGTAGGAAGGTCGGGGTCAGACATGATTTTGTTCAGTAGGAAGTCTGGTCAGACATGATGATGTGGTCGTAGGAAGGTCTGGGTCAGACACATGATGTGGTAGGTAGGAAGGTCTGGGTCAGACATGATGTGGTCGGTAGGGAAGGTCTGGGTCAGACATTATGTGGTCAGTAGGAAGGTCTGGGTCAGACATGATGATGTGGTCGGTAGGAAGGTCTGGGTCAGACATGATGTGGTCAGTAGGAGGGTCAGACATGATGATGTGGTCGGTAGGAAGGTCTGGGTCAGACATGATGTGGTCGGTAGGAAGGTCTGGGTCAGACATGATGTGGTCAGTAGGAAGGTCTGGGTCAGACATGATGTGGTCGGTAGGAAGGTCTGGGTCAGACAGATGATGTGGTCGGTAGGAAGGTCTGGGTCAGACATGATGTGGTCAGTAGGAAGGTCTGGGTCAGACATGATGTGGTCAGTAGGAAGGTCTGGGTCAGACATGATGTGGACAGTAGGAAGGTCTGGGTCAGACATGATGATGTGGTCGGTAGGAAGGTCTGGGTCAGACAGATGGTGAGGTCGGTAGGAAGGTCTGCGTCAGACATGATGTGGTCTGTAGGAAGGTCTGGGTCAGGCAGATAATGTGGTCAGTAGGAAGGTTTGCTTCAGATATGATGATGTGGTCAGTAGAAATGTCTTGGTCAGACATGATGTGGCCGGTAGGAAGGTCTGGGTCGGACATGATGTGTTCAGCAGGAAGGTCTGGGTCAGACATGATGATGTGGTCGGTAGGAAGGTCTGGGTCAGACATGATGTGGTCGGTAGGAAGGTCTGGGTCAGACATGATGATGTGGTCGGTAGGAAGGTCTGGGTCAGACATGATGTAGTCAGTAGGAAGGTCTGGGTCAGACGATGTGGTCAGTAGGAAGGTCTGGGTCAGACATGATGATGTGGTCGGTAGGAAGGTCTGGGTCAGACATGATGTGGTCAGTAGGAAGGTCTGGGTCAGACATGATGATTTGGTCAGTAGGAAGGTCTGGGTCAGACATGATGTGGTCAGTAGGAAGGTCTGGGTCAGACATGATGATGTGGTCGGTAGGAAGGTCTGGGTCGGACATGATGATGTGGTAGGTAGGAAGGTCTGGGTCAGACATTATGTGGTCGGTAGAAAGGTCTGGGTCAGACATGATGTGGTCAGTAGGAAGGTCTGGGTCAGACATGATGTGGTCAGTAGGAAGGTCTGGGTCAGACATGATGATGTGGTAGGTAGGAAGGTCTGGGTCAGACATGATGTGTTCAGTAGGAAGGTCTGGGTCAGACATGATGATGTGGTCGGTAGGAAGGTCTGGGTCAGACACAATGATGTGGTAGGTAGGAAGGTCTGGGTCAGACATGATGTGGTCGGTAGGAAGGTCTGGGTCAGACATTATGTGGTCAGTAGGAAGGTCTGGGTCAGACATGATGATGTGGTCGGTAGGAAGGTCTGGGTCAGACATGATGTGGTCAGTAGGAGGGTCAGATATGATGATGTGGTCGGTAGGAAGGTCTGGGTCAGACATGATGTGGTCGGTAGGAAGGTCTGGGTCAGACATGATGTGGTCAGTAGGAAGGTCTGGGTCAGACATGATGTGGTCAGTAGGAAGGTCTGGGTCAGACATGATGATGTGGTCGGTAGGAAGGTCTGGGTCAGACAGATGGTGAGGTCGGTAGGAAGGTCTGCGTCAGACATGATGTGGTCTGTAGGAAGGTCAGGGTCAGGCAGATAATGTGGTCAGTAGGAAGGTTTGCTTCAGATATGATGATGTGGTCAGTAGAAAGGTCTTGGTCAGACATGATGTGGCCGGTAGGAAGGTCTGGGTCGGACATGATGTGTTCAGCAGGAAGGTCTGGGTCGGACATGATGTGGTCGGCAAGAAGGTCTGGGTCGGACATGATGTGGTCGGTAGGAAGGTCTGCTTCAGATATGATGATATGATCAGTAGGAAGGTCTGGGTCAGACATGATGTGGTCGGTAGGAAGGTCTGGGTCAGACATGATGATGTAGTAGGTAGGAATGTCTGGGTCAGACATTATGTGGTCGGTAGGAAGGTCTGGGTCAGACATTATGTGGTCAATAGGAAGGTCTGGGTCAGACATGATGATGTGGTCGTTAGGAATGTCCGGGTCAGACATGATGATGTGGTAGGTAGGAAGGTATGGGTCAGACATGGTGTGGTCAGTAGGAAGGTCTGGGTCAGACATGATGATGTGGTCGGTAGGAAGGTCTGGGTCAGACATGATGTGGTCGGTAGGAAGGTCTGGGTCAGACATGATGATGTGGTCGGTAGGAAGGTCTGGGTCAGACATGATGTAGTCAGTAGGAAGGTCTGGGTCAGACGATGTGGTCAGTAGGAAGGTCTAGGTCAGACATGATGTGGTCAGTAGGAAGGTCTGGGTCAGACATCATGTGGTCAGTAGGAAGGTCTGGGTCAGACATGATGATGTGGTAGGTAGGAAGGTCTGGGTCAGACATTATGTGGTCGGTAGGAAGGTCTGGGTCAGACATGATGTGGTCAGTAGGAAGGTCTGGGTCAGACATGATGATGTGGTCGGTAGGAAGGTCTGGGTCAGACATGATGTGGTCAGTAGGAAGGTCTGGGTCAGACATGATGATGTGGTCGGTAGTATAGTAAAACAAAGAGATCAGCTGACTTTCTCCTCCTGTGGGTTCCACAGTCACAGCATGGGGATACTGTTGGAGTGTTTGTGTGTGTTGTGTGTGAGTGCTTTTGTGCTCGCAACATGTGTGTGTGTGTGTGTGTGTGTGTATGTGTGTGTGTGTATGTGTGTATTTGTTAATGTGGGTGCATGCCTGTGTGTGGCATCCTCACTAGACCCCCACGTCTCATCCACGTCTCATCCCTCAGCCCTCCTTCAGCAGACTGCTCCCTGAGTCTTGGCTAAAGTCATGTTTTGGTCCAGCATGACGTTTTATAACACCTTCCTAATATTGAGTTGCACCCCCCTACCCCCACCCCACCATTCTTGATACACACGGGAAACTGTTGAGCGTGAAAAACCCAGCAGCGTTGCAGTTCTTGACACACTCACACCGGTGCGCCTGGCACCTACTGCCATACTCCATTCAAAAGCACTTAAATATTTTGTCTTGCCCATTCACCCTCTGAATGGCACACATACACAATCCATGTCTCAATTGTCTCAAGGCTTAAAAGTACTTCTTTAACCTGTCTCCTCCCCTTCAGCTACACTGATTGAAGTGGATTTAACAAGTGACATCAATAAGGGATCATAGCTTTCACCTGGATTCACCTGGTCAGTCCATGTCATGGAAAGAGCTTTTGTATACTCAGTGTATCCATCTGTTCGACTCACTCCCGCCTGTCAGTGAAGCTGAGCTGATCCTGTCCTCTGTCTAGGCCTACAACACAAACATACGTCACGGTGATACGATCAGGACAAGGTGAAAAGTTATGATCACAATCTCGACAAATGATTGAATCATTTGCACAATTCGCACAACAACAACTTCTTCTTCTTTCTGTCTCTGAGAGGATCAGCTAGCTCGGGTCTACTGTCGTCATAGAACAGTGTGAGCCTAGTGTGTCAGGTGTAATGAATTTGTTCCACATTGAGGTATAATTGAGGTATATGGTCTGCATTGAGGTACTGTTCTGTGATGTTCCCGTGAGGATTCTAACATGACAGTTGAGCTCAGGTGGGCGGTTGGGTTCCACTCCTTCAGCCCCAGGGGTCCCAGGGTCAGGGGTCATACTGCAGGTGTCTCTCCTGCTGCCTGTTGGTGTCACGTTCAGATCAGGTCCCTGATGGAGTCCAGTTGGCCTGTTTACTACCTGAGGCAGTACTGGTCAGTAGTTTGGATACTATATCTTCTCCAGTATTTATATGTGTAGTGTGGCAGTGTGCTGCAACTTTGATGACAACAGCATTGTCCAGGCACATTGTCACAGGGAGTCACGACAACAGCATTGTCGAGTCGCATTGTCACAGGGAGTCAGGTTTCCATTCAAAAGTGTGAGTCATCAAGGTTGGTTTTTCTGAGCGGGACCTGCTAGAGGAGGTGTTTTTTCTATTTTTAAATTTTCTGTTGTTGTATATATTTATTGAATATTTAAAACATACAATCTACTTGCAGTGAAGCCGCTCAACAACTACATCACATTAGTCATCTGACAGACTCCCATCCAGAGCGACACACAACCAGGGTCAACGTCCTGCTCAAGGGCACGTCGACAGATCTCCCACAAGGTGAAAAACGGGAACCCGAACCAGCGATCCATGACCCCCCCCCCCCCCCCCCCCCCCCCCCCCCCACCCCCACAGTTCCCCAAGAGCTCCCCTTAATTTTTTTGAAACGTTTATCTTTGACCATCATTCTATCCCCCGCCCAGCAATTCCACATCCCAACCCTCAGCCCATCCCACCTATCTCTGCTGGCCACCCCTCTTCGGATTTCTACGCCCCATATATCTTTCAACTATGCTGTGATGTTTAGCATACAATTTCAAGCTATCAAATCGAATAGAGTTGGAGATAAATACTTTTACTAAGACATTTAGTATGTTAGTAATTGACTGACCCGGTCTCTGTAGATCTCCCAATTGTACTATTTCTAGGGTCAAATTTTAGATCAATGTTATGCATTTTCAGCCATTCTTAAACCTGAGACCAGAAACGGGCAAGACGAAAATAAATGGTCTATTGATTCTGTATCCTCACAACACAATCTGCAGAACATCGATGATTGTATGCCCCAAATATTCAACATTTTGTTGGTGGCAAGAATTCTATATAATAATTTTAGCTGAAAAGCACGAAGTCTTGAATCTAGCGTTGTTTTATACATCAACCAATGCACCCAGTACCGTGGAATCGGTACATCAAAAATCTCTTCCCAACTAATTTGCGATATGTATGGCACAGCGATCAACATCCTGGTCCTCAAATGAAACTGCTATACTTTCCTATTTATGCTATTTTTTTATTCCTCCGCCAGTTTTGATCCTTTATATTGGGCAGACAGACCAGTTCCCTACCTCCTCCCGCTGCCACCTGCCTCCTCCATTGTTGTGATGTGTGTGATAGAAGGAGTCAGGCGCAGGAGAGGAATACGCATCCAAAGAGTTTATTCCGTCGATAAACAGTTGCGCAAGCATGCGACAACAAAACTCAGGCACAGGGGAAATATCTACCCCTGGCAACAACAAGGTAAGGGTAGCTCAACCGAGCTACACACAGCTCACTACAAACAATCACCCACACAGACAAGGAAGCAGAGCGAACACTTATACAATGACTAATTGGGGATAAGAACCAGGTGTGTGTGATTAATTAGACAAGACAAGTGGAGTGATGATAAATGGATCGGCAGCAGCTAGTAAGCCGGTGACGACGAACGCCGAAACCTGCACGAACAAGGAGGGGAGGCAGCCTCGGCGGAAGTCGTGACAATTTTTGGGGTAATGCTGTAATCAATTGGTTGTAATCTTGGATTGAGCAGACCTTCCCATACAATTCTGATAACTCCATGAAAGACAAAACTCTACCATTCAAATTTACAATATCATTTCAAAACAAAATACCCTTTTCAAACATCTTTCCCATAAATACAGGTATTTTATCAACCAGCACATTTGAGTTCAGCCATAATATTTGTTGTAATATTTGTTCTATCTTTTCAGGGGGATGAAATTGAAATTGTAGCCAGCTCTGCAATGCTTTTTTGAAAAAAGAGAGATACTTTGAAAAAAATATCATTTTCAATTAATGGAAAATGAGACATGGCAATCAGCACAAAGGCAAAAAGGCCGTTTTTAAATAATGGATGAGCTTTTCTTAGTAATCTACTTGAGAACCATTTAGGGTTCAAGTAAAACTTTTGAATAAGTGATGCTTTTAGAGAGAAGTTTAGTGCTTTTATATGTAATAATCTCAACCCACCCAGTTCATATTCATTATATTGATAGGCACGCTTTATCTTGTCTGGTTTAGCACCCTAGATAAGGCGAAA
Organism: Coregonus sp. 'balchen'; assembly: GCA_902810595.1. Lineage (NCBI taxonomy): Eukaryota > Metazoa > Chordata > Actinopteri > Salmoniformes > Salmonidae > Coregonus > Coregonus sp. 'balchen'. The sequence goes on from LR778288.1 coordinate 6,364,068, forward strand.
TATTGGGAGGTGTTAGTGAAAGGAGGTGTTAGTGAAAGGAGGTGTTAGTGAAAGGAGGTGTTAGTGAAAGGAGGTGTTAGTGAAAGGAGGTGTTAGTGAAAGGAGGTGTTAGTGAAAGGAGGTGTTAGTGAACGGAGGTGTTGTGACAGGGGTGTTGTGCACAGGCGGTGTTAGTGCAGGGGTGTTCGTGAAAGGAGGTGTTGTGCACGCGGGTGTTCGTGAGCCGGTGTTCGTGCCCGGCGGTGTTCGTGCCCGGCGGTGTTCGTGCCCGGCGGTGTTCGTGCCCGGCGGTGTTCGTGCCCGGCGTGTTCGTGCCCGGCGGTGTTCGTGCCCGCGGTGTTCGTGCCCGGCGGTGTTCGTGCCCGGCGGTGTTCGTGCCCGGCGGTGTTCGTGCCCGGCGGTGTTCGTGCCGGCGGTGTTCGTGCCCGGCGGTGTTCGTGCCGGCGGTGTTCGTGCCCGGCGGTGTTCGTGCCCGGCGGTGTTCGTGCCCGGCGGTGTTCGTGCCCGGCGGTGTTCGTGCCCGGCGGTGTTCGTGCCCGGCGGTGTTCGTGCCCGGCGGTGTTCGTGCCCGGCGGTGTTCGTGCCGGCGTGTTCAGTGCCCGGCGGTGTTCGTCAGTGAACGGCAGGTGTAGTGAAGTGAGGACATGCACACACACTCCCATCCCCCTTGGCGTGCAAGACAGTGATCCAAGTTGGGATAAAGTCCATCTACTGTAGGCCCTGTGCTCCTAAAGGTTGTGGTCATGAGATCACACTGACCCTTGACCTCTATATCTGTCCCCTCAGGGCCCAGCTGTTCACTGGGTCAGAGTATTTTTTTTACAGTGAGTGCGTCACCAGCCGACCGTCATCAATCGTCTGTGTTTACCTGCTTCACCCTCTAGACATACTCTCCTGTTGTTGTGACCTCTACTGTGACCTGCTGTGGCGTACTATAACCTTTCCAGACTCCCACAGACACATAGCATGACCACTCTGTTGCTAAGAGCTAGGGCGATTCCCAAATGTCACCCTACTCCCTATGTAGTGCACTACCTTTGACCAGGGCCCATAAGGCTCTGGTCAAAAGTAGTGCATTATGTAGGGAAAAGGGTGCCATTTGGGACGGAGGCAGAGCGGGGTGTGCAGCAATATATTGGATTCGTGACGCAGGTATATTTTTACGTTTCTTTGACCAGAATCGTGTAAAAACATGCTCGTGCTTCAGTGTTGACAAAGTACGCACATTCAGCTACTGTGCGCTATAGAGTCTGTTTGCTTGTGTGTGTGTGTGTTTGTGCGTGGACCCACACACAGAGAGAAATTGGTAGCCTAAGCATTCCGATCATTGAGCTACTGCTACTGCTTATACTGGGAAAGGAAGGCATAAATAATAGGATCAGAAAAGTCCTCTCTCTCTCTCTCCTCCTCTCTCTCCTCTCTCCTCTCTCCCCCTCCCCCCCCCTCTTCTCTTCTCCTCTCCCACTCCTCTCCTCCCTACTCTCTCTACTCCCCTCTATCTCTCTCCTCACTCTCTCTCTCTCTTCCTCTCTCTCCTCTCTTCATCTCTGCACTCTCCTCCTCTCTCTCTCCTACTCTCTCCCTACATTGATAATTCCTAGTAACCCTCACAGCCAGGCTTGGTGTTTCGATGCCCTGCATGTGAACCTCAGCCAGTAACAGGTACACGCTGTACAGGCTGTACCTAGCTAATGAAACACGTCCAGGAAATCAGTGAGTAACGCTTTATGACAGGTTACTAACTCTGCCGTGCCCTCTCTCCTCTCCTCTGATGTAAGGATTCACCCTATCAGCAGGTCCTGACCTGACCCTGTGCTGGCAGAGAGAGAACCCACTCCTCTCTGGCCCGGAGGGTAATGGATCACACACACCTACAGCAAGGCCATCATCCTTTATGCTCCAGTTACGCTCCAGAACCTGGGTTCAAATCATATTAGATTTCTTTTTAAAAACTTTTGAGTGTTTCATTGAGCCTGAGCTGGAGTGCCAGATTTGTTTTAGGACTTGAGGTGAGAGGTTTGATCAGTGTTTGAGGACTAGAGGAGAGGTGAGAGGTTTGATCAGTGTTTTAGGACTTTTGGTGAGAGGTTTGATCAGAGTTTTGAAACTAGAGGAGAGGTGAGAGGTTTGATCAGTGTTTTGAGGACTAGAGGAGAGGTGAGAGGTTTGATCAGTGTTTTAGGACTAGAGGAGAGAGGTTTGATCAGTGTTTGAGGACTAGAGGAGAGGTGAGAGGTTTGATCAGTGTTTGAGGACTAGAGGAGAGAGGTTTGATCAGTGTTTGAGGACTAGAGGAGAGGTGAGAGGTTTGATCAGAGTTTGAGGACTAGAGGAGAGGTGAGAGGTTTGATCAGAGTTTGAGGACTAGAGGAGAGTTGAGAGGTTTGATCAGTGTTTTAGGACTTGAGGTGAGAGGTTTGATCAGAGTTTTGAAACTAGAGGAGAGGTGAGAGGTTTGATCAGTGTTTTAGGACTTGAGGTGAGAGGTTTGATCAGAGTTTTGAAACTAGAGGAGAGGTGAGAGGTTTGATCAGTGTTTTAGGACTAGAGGAGAGAGGTTTGATCAGTGTTTGAGGACTAGAGGTGAGAGGTTTGATCAGTGTTTTAGGACTAGAGGAGAGGTGAGAGGTTTGTCGTCAGAGACCTTGATCAGTTGGCATTTTAACTCCTCTACAAGTAAAGGCTGAGAATTGGATTCGAACGGTCTGTCAGGCATTATGTTCATTACGAATGAATGATGTCTCACACTTATGTAATACAAGGATGGGTCTGCTCTAGCATGACTTGGTTCAGTGATTCACTGTCTTTGACAACTATCTGACTGTTCTGACTACGTTCAGGCATACTGTTGGTCCAACAAGGGATTAGATTGACTCCTATTGGCTTGGGGCATTGGGATAGATACAGACACAGACAGACAGACAGACAGACAGACAGACAGACAGACAGACAGACAGACAGACAGACAGACAGACAGACAGACAGACAGACAGACAGACAGACAGACAGACAGCAGGCGGACAAACGGACAGACAGGCAGGCAGGCAGACGGACAGATAGATGGACAGACAGAATGACAGATGGACAGAGACAGACAGACAGACAGACAGGCAGGCTGAGGTACTTCTCTTTCCTTTTCTCTCACCTGAGATGCCTTCTCTTCAAAGACATCTTAACAAAATGACGGACAAACCCAAGAGCTCTGGTCACCTCTGTTTCTACAGGCCCTGGTACAGTGAGTGTTAGATTTGTGGAATTCCCCCAAGTCAATGAGAATTACTGAGTGCCTGTGATAATGAATGCATGCCTGTGGTTAGTAGTGTTGTGGTGATTACCTGTTGTGTGGTGTATCATGCAGTCTATCTGGTGGTCCCCAGGTGTTGGGAGTATTAATAATAGTTTGGAACACTTATCTGGGCCCGTAGCCACAAAGCATTTCAGAAAAGGCCTTAGGAATCCTGTTAAAACCTGTTTTAAGAAAGAAAAAAAAACTCCCAGCTCAGAGTAGGTTTTAGGATGATGTTAAAGGGAAATTTCGCTGCTGCCCTGTTTCACAATGTCCAGAATTCGTAGCGATTTCAGGACGTAGTACCAGCCCGTGGAGGTGTATCCAGTTGATGTGAGAAATATAAAAATGTCTGTTTGTAGCCAGCACTTTCATCCAGAGGATTTTGAAATGGAACTGAAGTCTCAACTGATGAGGATGCCATGTCGTCGAACATTGAAAAGTGTTGCTATTCCATTGATTTTCCCCTTCACTTCAAAGAGGAAGGCATCCGATCCGCCAATAACAGATCAGCAGAAAATAAGTCAAGCTGAGGTAATGTAGCTAACGTTACCTAGCTAACTAGCTAGCTAGCGAACTACATTTGTTTATTTAATCTAGCTAGCTAGCTTTCATTATACACTGGCTACACATTCCAAAGCACATCAATATGAATAGCTAAGTGCTATCTGGCGATGTGATTTGTAACTTTGTAAGCTTACATTAGCTTTGTTAGGTTATGTTAGTTAACCGTTAAGCTAGCTAGCTAACTAATTACCGCAGTGGCTGACGTGAGTATTTGTTCTATTTAGAGTCTGATCCCATCAACATCTGCAGAGGCATCAACATCAAGCTCAGCACCAGGAACTAGTGTAAGTCACCTTCTAAAATCTTAAAAATACACTAAATCTTTCCATGTCTCCATCATGAGCAAATATATATATATATATATATATATATATACTGGCATAAACATGGTCTGTGTCTTGTTGACATAGTTGGTGCGTTTTCAACTTTTGTAGTTTTTTTTCTGTTTTATGGAGGCTTAGTTGATTGTTACTGCAAGGGCTTGAAGAGTAGAGAGAGAGAGAGAGAGAGAGAGAGAGAGAGAGTAGAGAGAGAGAAGAGATAGAAGAGAGAGAGAGAGCAGAGAGAGCAGAGAGAGAGAGAGAGATAGAGAGATATAGAGCTAATCTGCTCTCGACGGTCGCTACTCGCTGACTCAGCCTATCTCTCTAGTCCTCTCTCGCTCTCTATCTCTCTCCTCTATTGGAGCTCTCGTAGTCTAACTATAAACTACTATTTATTACGAGTCATGGCAATTAAAGACTCCAGTTTTGGATACCAGTTGAGGTATTTTTGATATACTCAAAGGACCGTTATTAGCATGTTTTAACCACTCCTATGTAAATGGTAGATTATCAGACACTCAAGAACAAGGCCTGATTTCATTATTACTGAAACATTGGGAAATATAAAGATCCAGTCCATAAAAATAAAAAAATTGGAGGCCCCTTACACTTCAGTGTTGTGATGCAAAACTTCTAGTGAAATGTACAGCGCATAGAATTAAAAAGGTATTGTCGGACATCATTCATTCTAATCAGACAGGTTTTTTACATGGACGATACATTGGAGATAATATAAGGCAAGTACTGGAAACAATAGAACACTATGAAAAATCTGGGAAACCAGGCCTGCTATTCATAGCTGACTTTGAAAAGGCTTTTGATAAAGTATGACTGGAGTTTATATATAAATGCCTCTTATAAATTGGGTTAAAATCATGTACATTTTTTACATTACCGTGTAGTTTACCAATAAAATGGTCTGATGGTGATGTGGATATAGTCGGAATACATATCCCAAAAGAAATAAATAATCTCACTCCAATACATTTTAATAGAAAGTTAGCATAAATAGATAAGATCTTGCTACCATGGAAAGGTAAATACCTGTCTATTTGTGGAAAAATCACCCTGAATAACTCTTTAGTATTATCCCAGTTTACCTATTTGCTTATGGTCTTGCCTACGCCTAGCGAACAGTTTTTTAAATTATATGAGAAAAAAATATTCATTTTATTTGGAACGGCAAGCCAGACCAAATTAAACAGGCCTATTTATATAATGAATATGAATTCGGAGGACAGAAATGATTAAATATTAAAGCATTAGACCTATCACTAAAAGCTTCAGTCATACAAAAGTTATACTTAAATCCGAACTGGTTCTCTAGCAAATTAGTAAGATTGTCTCACCCCATGTTCAAGAATGGCCTTTTTCCCTTTATTCAGATTACAACCTCTCACTTTCAGATATTTGAAAAGGAAATCATCTCCCATCACTATTTCTAATACAAGCCATAGAAAGTTGATTGTAATTTCAATTTAATCCTCCAGAAACTCCAGAACAAATAATGCAACAAATATTGTGGTTAAACTCAAATATACTAATTGATAAAAAACCATAACTTTTTGAAAAAATGTTTAAAAAATGTATATTCTTCAATAATGATATCACAGGTAGGACTGGTGGAGTTATGTTGCACATGCAGGTAACAAAAACATATGAAAATGTCTGCTCTACCCAAAATTAACAACCAAATAATTGCAGCGTTACCGCAACAATGGAAGAGGAAGTGGAAGAGGGAAAAAGTAAGGAACTTTTCTGTCGGCCCTGCATTAAAGAACATAATTGGTTAAAGAAGATTGTGATAAATAAAAAAGTATACCAGTTTCATTTAAGGACCAAAGGATTGACAGCCGTCCCATATAGATTGCAAAATAGTTGGGAAGAGAAACCCTACCTCTTTAAGGAATACCTGGAATAGTGTAACAGTAATCCTTCTACCCCCCCCCCCCCCCCCACTGGCTATCCTAAGTTGAATGCACCAATTTGTAAGTCGCTCTGGATAAGAACGTCTGCTAAATGACTTAAATGTAAATGTAAATTCCAGTGGGTCAGAAGTTTACATACACTAAGTTGACTGTGCCTTTAAACAGCTTGGAGAATTCCAGAAAATGATGTCATGGCTTTAGAAGCTTCTGATAGGCTAATTGACATCATTTTGAATCAATTGGAGGTGTACCTGTGGATGTATTTCAAGGCCTACCTTCAAACTCAGTGCCTCTGTGCTTGACATCATGGGAAAATCAAAAGAAATCAGCCATGAGCTCCGAAAAAATATTGTGGACCTCCTTCATCCTTGGGAGCAATTTCCAAAAGCCTGAAGGTACCACGTTCATCTGTACAAACAATAGTATGCAAGTATAAACACCATGGGACCAAGCAGTCGTCATACCGCTCAGGAAGGAGACGCGTTCTGTCTCCTAGAGATGAACGTACTTTGGTGCGAAAAGTGCAAATCAATCCCAGAACAACAGCAAAGGACCTTGTGAAGATGCTGGAGGAATAAATGCAAATTAATTACTTAAAAATCATACAATGTGATTTTCTGGATTTTTGTTTTAGATTCCATCTCTCACAGTTGAAGTGTACCTATGATAAAAATTACAGACCTCTACATGCTTTGTAAGTAGGAAAACCTGCAAAATCGGCAGTGTATCAAATACTCGTTCTCCCCACTGTATATATATGATATGTTTGCGACAATTACATTGATGGAGGTTACAATCTATCTGCAATATTAAAGCTTATCTACCCCTAAAAAAAAGAAAAAAAAGGAGGGGATGGTGTCAGTTAGGGGTTGGGAAGGTTAGTCAGCTCTATTGACATGAGGGGGGGGGGGGGGGGGGGGGGGGGGGGGGGGTGGATATAGTACGTTGTTAGAGTGCGTATTGATGGGGGCAAAGCAGTAACATGTTGGATAATCACTGACTAGTGTGTCTCCTACAGACTAATGCTGCTGCTGCTGCTGCTGCTGCTGATGATGATGATGATGACCTGGACACCAGCTTCAGTAGGACAGAGCCTGTAGACCCATTGGATGAAAGCTTTCAGCCTGGAATGAGCTCAAGATCAACATCATCTGACGTTGAATCAAGCCAGGACAGCCGAAGCTATTTATGAAAGCACAATCCCCTCTTGAGAAAACAAAATTCACCAATATTCTAAACTGTCTACAAGACAAGTGCTCCTCAAACTTTTCACTCAGTTAATTGGAATGGGGGAGAGGGGCTGTCAGTCTACTCTTCTAGCCTAGTCACTCTATTGCTGGCAGTGCTTGTCTACTCTACAGCAAAACTACACAACAATACACAACTAGACTGTCTACAAGTCAAGCCCCACTCAAACTTTTCCCATCTTTGCTAACAGCCCATCTCAATGCCCTATCATTGACTCTGTATGTAACAGAACATACCAGTCTACTGTACCCTTTTTTGTTTAGATTAACATGGTTTATTGTATGGTTACACATCTTCATGATCAGTCTTCATGTTTTACACATCATCATGATCAGTCTTCATGTTTTACACATCCTCATGAACAGTCTTCATGTTCTACACATCCTCATGATCAGTCTTCATGTTTTACACATCGTCATGATCAGTCTTCATGTTTTACACATCGTCATGATCAGTCTTCATGTTTTACACATCATCATGAACAGTCTTCGTGTTTTACACATCGTCATGATCAGTCTTCATGTCTTACACATCGTCATGATCAGTCTTCATGTTCTACACATCCTCATGATCAGTCTTCATGTTTTACACATCGTCATGATCAGTCTTCATGTTTTACACATCATCATGAACAGTCTTCATGTTTTACACATCGTCATGAACAGTCTTCATGTTTTACACATCGTCATGATCAGTCTTCATGTTCTACACATCCTCATGATCAGTCTTCATGTTTTACACATCGTCATGATCAGTCTTCATGTTTTACACATCGTCATGATCAGTCTTCATGTTCTACACATCCTCATGATCAGTCTTCATGTTTTACACATCGTCATGATCAGTCTTCATGTTTTACACATCATCATGAACAGTCTTCATGTTTTACACATCGTCATGATCAGTCTTCATGTTTTACACATCGTCATGATCAGTCTTCATGTTTTACACATCCTCATGATCAGTCTTCATGTTTTACACATCCTCATGATCAGTCTTCATGTTTTACACATCCTCATGATCAGTCTTCATGTCTTTCCAGGAGACTTGCAGTACAAACAAATATTCTGCCAGAGGTTGAAGCAGTGGGTGGTGAAGAAAGTGTACGAGAGGCTTGTCTACCACGAGCCAGAGACACAGCTCTCCAAACCCATCATCCCTGCCAACATTGCCACAGCCTGCTAAACCAGCTGCCATTATCCAACACAAGAAGAGGTTCACCAGCTTAAGAACATTCTGGAACCTTCCTGGAACATTCAACCAACATAACATCCGTATTCAGTTAGACTGATGTTGTACAGTCGTGGTCAAAAGTTTTGAGAATGACACAAATATTAATTTTCACAAAGTCTGCTGGCTCAGTTTTTATGATGGCAATTTGCATATACTCCAGAATGTTATGAAGAGTGATCAGATGAATTGCAATTAATTGCAAAGTCCCTCTTTGCCATGAAAATGAACTTAATCCCCCCAAAAAATGTCCACTGCATTTTAGCCCTGCCACAAAAAGACCAACTGACATCATGTCAGTGATTCTCTCGTTAACACAGGTGAGAGTGTTGACGAGGACAAGGCTGGAGATCACTCTGTCATGCTGATTGAGTTAGAATAACAGACTGCAAGCTTTAAAAGGAGGGTGGTGCTTGAAATCATTGTTCTTCCTCTGTTAACCATGGTTACCTGCAAGGAAACACGTGCCGTCATCATTGCTTTGCACAAAAAGGGCTTCACAGGCAAGGATATTGCTGCTAGTAAGATTGCACCTAAATCAACCATTTATCGGATCATCAAGAACTTCAAGGAGAGAGGTTCAATTGTTGTGAAGAAGGCTTCAGGGCGCACAAGAAAGTCCAGCAAGCGCCAGGACTGTCTCCTAAAGTTGATTCAGATGCGGGATTGGGGCACCACCAGTGCAGAGCTTGCTCAGGAATGGCAGCAGGCAGGTGTGAGTGCATCTGCACGCACAGTGAGGCGAATACTTTTGGAGGATGGCCTGGTGTCAAGAAGGGTAGCGAGGAAGCCACTTCTCTCCAGAAAAAACATCAGGGACAGACTGATATTCGGCAAAAGGTACAGGGATTGGACTGCTGAGGACTGCGGTAAAGTCATTTTCTCTGATGAATCCCCTTTCCGATTGTTTGGGGCATCCGGACAAAAGCTTGTCCGGAGAAGACAAGGTAAGCGCTACCATCAGTCCTGTGTCATGCCAACAGTAAAGCATCCTGAGACCATTCATGTGTGGTGTTGCTTCTCAGCCAAGGGAGTGGGCTCACTCACAATTTTGCCTAAGAACACAGCCATGAATAAAGAATGGTACCAACACATCCTCCGAGAGCAACTTCTCCCAACCATCCAATAACAGTTTGGTGACGAACAATGCCTTTTCCTGCATGATGGACCACCTTGCCATAAGGCAAAAGTGATAACTAATTGGCTCGGGGAACAAAACATCGACATTTTGGGTCCATGGCCAGGAAACTCCCCAGAACTTAATCCCATTGAGAACTTGTGGTCAGTCCTCAAGAGGCGGGTGGACAAACAAAAACCCATAAATTCTGACAAACTCCAAGCATTGATTATGCAAGAATGGGCTGCCATCAGTCAGGATGTGGCCCAGAAGTTAATTGACAGCATGCCAGGGCGGATTGCAGAGGTCTTGAAAAAGGAGGGTCAACACTGCAAAAAATTGACTCTTTGCATAAACTTAATGTAATTGTCAATAAAAGCCTTTGACACTTATGGAATGCTTGTAATTATACTTCAGTATACCATAGTAACATCTGACAAAAAATATATAAAAACACTGAAGCAGCAAACTTTGTGAAGACCAATACTTGTGTCATTCTCAAAACTTTTGACCACGATTGTAACATAATATACACAGAGTGTACAAAACGTTAACGCGTGCTCTTACCAAGCACCCCCTTTTGCCCTCAGAACAGCCTCAATTCGTCAGGGCATGGACAGTACAATATGTCGAAAGCGTTCCACAGGGATGCTGGCCCACAGGTGTGTCAAGCCTATGTGTGTGCACTTGCAGACGGCCACTTGCAAACACACACTCATCCCCCACTCAGCAAGCGCCTGCTCGCTACTCCAGACCTCTGTCATCTGGCCAGTCATTGCGTAGGAGGAGGAGGCTAGCATCAGGGCCAACAAGCCAACAGTGGGTGCTGTAGTGAAGTGAACGTGGGCCAGGCCTACCACTCTAGGGAACAGACAGACAGACAGACAGACAGACAGACAGACAGACAGACAGACAGACAGACAGACAGGCAGACAGGCAGACAGGCAGGCAGACAGACAGACAGACAGACAGACAGGCAGGCAGGCAGGCAGGCAGGCAGGCAGGCAGGCAGACAGACAGACAGACAGACAGCACACACACACCATGACATACACCCCCCCCCCCCCCTCTACAAGGTGTCAAAAGCGTTCCACAGAGACGCTGGCCCATGTTGACTCCAATGCGTCCCACAGTTATGTCAAGTTGGCTGGATGTCATTTGGGTGGTGGACTATTCTTGATACACACGGGAAACTGTTGAGCGTGAAAAACCCAGCAACATTGCAGTTCTTGACACACTCAAACCGGTGCGCCTGGCACCTACTACCATACCCCGTTCAAAGGCACTTAAATATTTTGTCTTGCCCATTCACCCTCTGAATGGCACACATACACAATCCATGTCTCAATTGTCTCAAGGCTTAAAAGTCCTTTAACCTGCCATCTCCCCTTAATCTACACGGATTGAAGTGGATTTAACAGGTGACATCAATAAGGGATCATAGCTTTCACCTGGCTTCACCTGGTAAATCTATGTCATGGAAAGAGCAGGTGTTATGTACACTCAGTGTAGAATTCCTAGTATGCACACAACTGCATTGTGGTATAGATGTTGTACATATGTATATAATGGTATTTTATATAATATGTTTTACAAGTGTACTGACAACTGACTAAATGATTCCAGCTGCATCAGAAACCATTAAAGTGTTGACTTCAACTTATGGATCAATTCATTGTGATATTCATTAAATGTATTTAGACTAACTAGCTTCAGTTTTACTGCTAAAACAAACGATGCAGGGAGTTGGTGTAATATTTACACTTTAATTTGTTGGAAAGTAACCATGTTTCAAAAGCTAAATCAAGGAGTGCAAAGCAGCCTACAAAGACAAATTGGAAAACTTTTTTAAGGACAATGACAGTAGGAAAGCCTGGCAAGGGCTACAAAGCAACACGTGCTACAAACCAGAGAGACATTGCATGATCGTCGATAATGACCTTGTGTTTGCAAATGTGTGATTTTACATGGCAGCAGAAAGTGGCCTTGGACAGTATACGTTTTAGTCATTTAGCAGACGTTCTTATCCAGAGCGACTTACATGAGCAATTAGGGTTAAGTGCCTTGCTCAAGGGCACATCGGCAGATTTTTCCCTAGTCGGCTCGGGGATTTGAACCAGCGACCTTTCGGTTACTGGCACTACGCTCTTAACCACTAAGCTACCTGCAGCATACCAGCTGTTGATATACAGATCTCAGTGAATGACGTCAAGCAACACTTCAAATGTGTCAACCCACGAAAATCATATGGTCCAGACGGCGTTAGCAGCAAGGCCACTCCGGGCATGTGCAGACCAGCTCGCACTACCGTTCCAGAAGCTGTTCCAGTTGTCACTGGAATATAATTAAAAAACATCTTCTCTCTGGTCTCTCATCCCAACTTGATCCAAACCAATCCGCCTACCGCCCCTCCAGAGGTGTTGATGATGTGTTACTGGTTGTGCTGAACAACATCTACAAACACTTAGAACAGGCAAATAGCCTAGTTGTCACGACTTCCGCCGAAGTTGGAGCCTCTCTTTGTGCGGGCGGCTATCGGCGGTCGTCGTCACCGGTCTTCTAGCTGCCACCGATCTACGTTTCTTTTTCTATGTTGTTTTGTCTTGATTGTACACGCCTGGTTCCCATCACGTATGATTAGTCCCCTATTTAACCCTCTGCTTCCCTCATGGTTTTGTGCGTGATTGTTCTTAGTTTGGTGTTGTTACTGTTGTGAGCTGTTATGTTTCCCTGCGTGGAAATTAGATTTTGTTGTTTTCCCGAGTAAAGTTTGTTGTTTACTCAGTTCTGTTTCCTGTGCCAGACACCTTGACACTAGTGAAAATGTTATTAATTGACTTCAGTAGTTCAATATCAACCAACCCCCACCTACTGGTGGTCAAGCTGGTGAATTTGGGTGTCAACATAGTTAACAGTTTCCTTGTGAACTGTACCCAACAATTGAAGTTTAACGCCGTCATCTCTACATCTAGAATTTTGAATATGGGAGCCCCTCAAGGTTGCGCACTTTCACTGATACTGTACACACTGTACTCAAACGATTGTCAAGCCTCTGAGACGGCCCACAAATTATTTAAATATGCAGATGACACCACTGTTGTGATTTCCACCCAGACCAAGCTGCTCTTCAAGGTTGACAGAGAAACAGCAAAATTTGTCCAGTGGTGCGCAGATTACTTTCTTAAAAGAAACGTTAAGAAAACATTCCTTTTAAAAGGAATACAACTACACTACCCCTTACGAAGATCAATGGGGAATCAGTCGATAGAGTGACCACATAAAAATACCTGGGAATCGAAATAGACAAACTGAAATTCAATTACTGTGCCTTTGCAAAGATTAAGAAACAGATAATGTTTTTTTTTTTGCAAACTGAACAATTTTAATGTTGACCGCCATATCCTACAAATGTTCTGCCAATCTGTCCTGCAGAGTGTTCTGTCCTTTGGTCTGATATGTGTGTTTGGAAACATGCAAGTGCAAGACCAAGTCAAGCTTCAGCGCTTGATCAAAGACGGCAGGAAGGATTTAACAAGCGACATCAATAAGGGGTCACCTGGTCAGTCTGTGTCTTGGAAAGAGCAGGTGTTCTTAATGTTTTTTTTATACTCAGTAGAGTATATAGTAGAATAAACATATGCTACTAATGCTTAGAATAAATACTACTGTTCTGCAAAGGGAATACTTGCATATGGTGTGTTTGGGTGGTGCAGTGAGGTGTTTGGAGTCAAGTTTGATACGAGAGGAGATTGTTGTTATGGGACCTTTCACATCTCCTCTTGAGAGTCATCAACTTGCTACAACACACAGGTATAGTTACTCCAAGACTAATATGAGTCATAAAGCCAAAGTCATTCCTTTACTCACCGCATCATCATCAAAACATTTCTCCAGTTTTGTTCCTAATGAGAGGCACTGAGGCTACTTAGGCTATTTAGCTAGCTAGCTATAAAATTAGACTACGGTACGTATCCAATACACAGCTAGCTAGCTATATATGAACTTTTATTTCATTTTTTAAGGAATAGTTACGTTTTAAATCCTGTTTATAAGATTTTATAATTGTATTAACCCAAGATGGCAAAGCTTGGTCATATTTTCTTTGAGGATGTCTTTAAACTCCACATCAGGCTGCTTGATGGATAGGGTGTTCTTCATCCATGCAGTGTTTCCTTTTCATTCCTTTCCATTCTATTTTGTATTGCCTACAGCACCGAATTGACGCAGATCCCCATTGGTTTATTGTGAACCCAATAAGCATGAGACTAACCTAGAGTTAGTCCGAAGGGTGTGGTGGGGAGATGCATCCCATATCACAAAGAGGGTCAGCTGAGGAGCAGTATTTCAGGTGCAATGTGGACAATAATAAAAAATAAACTAAAGACAATGCTGTGTTGGTGGGAGCCAATGAAAACACACCGCAATATCGGTCTTCTTCCAAAGAGTTTCTCGCGTGATGAACACACCCAAGTATGACGCAGATATAATCTAGTTGCCCAATTATATTTCTTTTTTGACATTTGTTTATTACTTTACAAAGATCGGAGCAGAGCATGATCTTCAGAATTCACTTTTTTTTTTTTTTTTTTGCGTGATCATGCAATCGGCGAAATGTTGCAATGGTAAAATGTTTTATGTAATTTTCGCCCGACACTTTCCCTACTCTTTATTAACCTCTTCAGAGGATAGAAATAGTATTTTTGTGGTTTTTACAGATTTTTTTTTTAATATACATTTTACATATACTATATACGTGGTACTTTTTATATACAGAATTCACATGACGAAGATGTTATATACGCTACCAGTCAAAAGTTTGGACACACCTACTCATTCAAGTTTATTTTTTATTTTTCTACATTGTAGAATAACAGTGAAGACATCAAAACTATGAAATAACACATGTGGAATCATGTAGTAACCAAAAAGAGTGTTAAACAAATCAAAATATATTTTAATATTTGAGATTCTTTAAATAGCCACCCTTTGCCTTGATGACAGCTTTGCACACGCTTGGCAATCTCTCAACCAGCTTCATGAGGTAGTCACCTGGAATGCATTTCAATTAACAGGTGTGCCTTGTTAAAAGTTAATTTGTGAAATTTCTTTCCTTCTTAATGCGTTTGAGCCAATCAGTTGTGTTGTAATAAGGTAGGGTTGGTATACAGAAAATAGCCCTATTTGGTAAAAGACCAAGTCCATATTATGGCAAGAACAGCTCAAATAAGCAAAGAGAAACGACAGGTCAGTCAATATGGAAAATGTCAAGAACTTTGAAAGTTTCTCCATGTGCAGTCACAGAAACCATCAAGCACTATGATGAAACTGGCTCTCATGAGGACCGCCACAGGAATGGAAGACCTAGAGTTACCTCTGCTACAGAGGATACGTTCATTAAAGTTACCAGCCTCAGAAATTGCAGCCCAAATAAATGCTTACATTTTTACATTTTTACATTTTTAGTCATTTAGCAGACGCTCTTATCCAGAGCGACTTACAGTTAGTGAATACATATATATTGTCACGATCGTCAGGGAGAGACCAATGCGCAGCGTGATGAACAAACATACTTTAATTAGTTAAAGTTTAAACAATACAAAACAAGAAACGACTCGTGAAGTCCACGGTATCAATGACCGAAACACGGAACAAAAACCCACAAACACAAAGTGAAAAACAGACAGTTTAAATATGGCTCCCAATCAGAGACAACCAGCCAACAGCTGACACTCGTTGCCTCTGATTGGGAGTCACTCAGGCAAACATAGAAAATAACAAACTAGAACCCCCAACATAGAAATAACCACATAGAATGAACACACCCTGGCTCAACAAATAGAGTCCCAGAGCCAGGGTGTGACAGTACCCCCCCTAAAGGCGCGGACTGCGACCGCGCCTCAACTAAACAAAACAGGGGAGGGCTGGGCGGGCATACCTCCTCGGCGGCGGTTCTGGCTCCGGCCTTGCCCACCACCCTCCAATAAACCCCCCATAGCGCCCCTGGTCCGGTCTGGCCCCGCTGGCTGGAGCTGACCTGGACGTAGCAGGAGCGGCTAGCTTCAGCTCCGTTGTGGAGCAGTTGAGCGGTACCTGATTTGGCACCGATGACCCAGGCACGGGTTGTGCCGGACTGACGACGCGCACCCCTGGCTTGGTGCGTGAGGCAGGAACTGACCGGACCGGGCTGACGATGCGCACCCCTGGCTTGGTGCGTGGAGCAGCAACGGGCCGGACCGGGCTGACGATGCGCACCCCTAGCTTGGTGCGTGGAGCCGGAACGGGCCTCACCGGACTGACGACTCGCACCCCTGGCTTGGTGCGTGGAGCCGTAACGGGCCTCACCGGACTGACGACTCGCACCCCTGGCTTGGTGCGTGGAGCCGGAACGGGCCTCACCGGACTGACGACTCACACCCCTGGCTTGGTGCGAGTAGCAGGAACGGGCTGGACCAGGCTGACGACTCGCACCCCTGGCTTGGTGCGAGTAGCAGGAACGGGCTGGACCAGGCTGACGACTCGCACCCCTGGCTTGGTGCGAGTAGCAGGAACGTTCTGGACCAGGCTGACGACTCGCACCCCTGGCTTGGTGCGAGTGGCAGGAACAGGCCGGGCCGGGCTGGCGACGCGCACCGTAGTCTTGGTGCGAGTGGCAGGAACAGGCCGGGCCGGGCTGGCGACGCGCACCGTATACTTGGTGCGAGTGGCAGGAACAGGCCGGGCCGGGCTGGCGACTCGCACCCCATACTTGGTGCGAGTGGCAGGAACAGGCCGGGCCGGGCTGGCGACGCGCACCGTATACTTGGTGCGAGTGGCAGGAACAGGCCGGGCCGGGCTGGCGCCTCGCACCCCATACTTGGTGCGAGTGGCAGGAACAGGCCGGGCCGGGCTGGCGACGCGCACCGTAGACTTGGTGCGTGGAGCAGGGACAGGCCGGACTGGGCTGGCGACGCACACCGTAGGCTTGGTGCGTGGAGCAGGGACAGGCCGGACCGGGCTGGCGACGCACACCGTAGGCTTGGTGCGTGGAGCAGGGACAGGCCGGGCTGGGCTGTCGACGCACACCGTAGGCTTGGTGCGTGGAGCAGGGACTGGCCGGGCTGGGCTGTCGACGCACACCGTAGGCTTGGTGCGTGGAGCAGGGACTGGCCGGACTGAACTGGTGACGCACACCGTAGGCTTGGTGCGTGGAGCAGGGACAGGCCGGACCGGGCTGGCGACGCACACCGTAGGCTTGGTGCGTGGAGCAGGGACAGGCCGAACCGGGCTGTGGAGACGGATAGGAGCCCTGGAGTGAAGAGCGGCCACCACCCGTCCTGGCTGAATGCCTACCCTCACACACTCTGTGTGAGGCATCCGCACAGGGCGGTGTATCCGTAACCTGGTGGCCTCCAGAATCCGCCCCTCTTTTGCCTCCGTCAGCCCCGTCGTCCATGCCGTGTGCCCCCCCCTAAAAAATTTCTGGGGTTGCCTCTCGACCGCCCGACGACGACCCTGATCACGCCGTTGCTCCTCTCTACGGCGCGCCTCCACCGTCTCTTCTCCCGGCGCTTCCTCACATGTCCAGCCCAAGAGCTGCCCCTGGACATGCTGCTTGGTCGTTGCATGGTGGGTTTTTCTGTCACGATCGTCAGGGAGAGACCAATGCGCAGCGTGATGAACAAACATACTTTAATTAGTTAAAGTTTAAACAATACAAAACAAGAAACGACTCGTGAAGTCCACGGTATCAATGACCGAAACACGGAACAAAAACCCACAAACACAAAGTGAAAAACAGACAGTTTAAATATGGCTCCCAATCAGAGACAACCAGCCAACAGCTGACACTCGTTGCCTCTGATTGGGAGTCACTCAGGCTAACATAGAAAACAACAAACTAGAACCCCCAACATAGAAATAACCACATAGAATGAACACACCCTGGCTCAACAAATAGAGTCCCAGAGCCAGGGTGTGACATATATATATTTTTTTTATACTGGCCTCCCGTGGGAATCGAACCCACAACCCTGGCATTGCAAACGCCATGCTCTATCAACTGAGCTACATCCCTGCCGGC
The DNA here is from genome assembly GCA_902810595.1 of Coregonus sp. 'balchen'. NCBI lineage: Eukaryota > Metazoa > Chordata > Actinopteri > Salmoniformes > Salmonidae > Coregonus > Coregonus sp. 'balchen'. Next base: position 6,381,826 of record LR778288.1, read on the forward strand.
CATTCCCTCCCCTACCCTGGACGACGCTGGGCCAATTGTGCGCCGCCCATAAGTCTCCCGGTCGCGGCCGGCTGCGACAGAGCCTGGATTCGAACCAGGATCTCTAGTGGCACAGACACATCTCAACATCAACTGTTCAGAGGGGACTGCGTGAATCAGGCCTTCGTGGTCAAATTGCTGCAAAGAAACCACTACTATAAGAAGAAGAGACCTGCTTGGGCAAAGAAACACGATCAATGGATTTTAGACCGGTGGAAATGTGTCCTTTCGTCTGGACTCCAAATGTTAGTCCAGGTTGTGTAAGGGCTATTTGACCAAGAAGGAGAGTGATGGAGTGCTGCATCAGATGACCTGGCCTCCTCAATCCCCCGACCTCAACCCAATTGTGATGGTTTGGGATGAGTCGGACGGCAGAGTGAAGGAAAAGCAGCCAACAAGTGCTCAGCATATGTGGGAACTCCTTCAAGACCGTTGGAAAAGCATTCCAGCTGATGCTGGTTGAGAGAATGCCAAGAGTGTGCAAAGCTGTCATCAAGGCAACGGGTAGCTATTTGAAGAATCTCAAATATAAAATATATTTTCATTTGTTTAACACTTTTTTGTTTACTACATGATTCCATATGTGTTATGTCATAGTTGTGATGTCTTCACTATTATTCTACAATGTAAAAAATAGTACAAATTAAGAAAAACCCTTGAATGAGTAGGTGTGTCCAAACTTTTGACTGGTACTGTAAATATACACACATACTGTACATATACATATATACCCACATACATACATACAGATATACCCACATACGTATACAGTGAAGGAAAAAAGTATTTGATCCCCTGCTGATTTTGTACGTTTGCCCACTGACAAAAAATTATCAGTCTATAATTTTAATGGTAGGTTTATTTGAACAGTGAGAGACAGAATAACAACAAAAAAATCCAGAAAAACGCATGACAAAAATTTTATAAATTGATTTGCATTTTAATGAGGGAAATACGTTTTTGACCCCCTCTCAATCAGAAAGATTTCTGGCTCCCAGGTGTCTTTTATACAGGTAACGAGCTGAGATTAGGAGCACACTCTTAAAGGGAGTGCTCCTAATCTCAGCTTGTTACCTGTATAAAATACACCTGTCCACAGAAGCAATCAATCAATCAGATTCCAAACTCTCCACCATGGCCAAGACCAAAGAGCTCTCCAAGGATGTCAGGGACAAGATTGTAGACCTACCCAAGGCTGGAATGGGCTACAAGACCATCGCCAAGCAGCTTGGTGAGAAGGTGACAACAGTTGGTGTGATTATTCACAAATGGAAGAAACACAAAAGAACTGTCAATCTCCCTCGGCCTGGGGCTCCATTCAAGATCTCACCTCGTGGAGTTGCAATGATCATGAGAACGGTGAGGAATCAGGCCAGAACTACATGGGAGGATCTTGTCAATGATCTCAAGGCAGCTGGGACCATAGTCACCAAGAAAACAATTGGTAACACACTACGCCGTGAAGGACTGAAATCCTGCAGCGCCCGCAAGGTCCCCCTGCTCAAGAAAGCACATATACATGCCCGTCTGAAGTTTGCCAATGAACATCTGAATGATTCAGAGGAGAACTGGGTGAACGTGTTGTGGTCAGATGAGACCAAAATCGAGCTCTTTGGCATCAACTCAACTCGCCATGTTTGGAGGAGGAGGAATGCTGCCTATGACCCCAAGAACACCATCCCCACCGTCAAATATGGAGGTGGAAACATTATGCTTTGGGGGTGTTTTTCTGCTAAGGGGACAGGACAACTTCACCGCATCAAAGGGACGATGGACGTGGCCATGTACCGTCAAATCTTGGGTGAGAACCTCCTTCCCTCAGCCAGGGCATTGAAAATGGGTCGTGGATGGGTATTCCAGCATGACAATGACCCAAAACACACGGCCAAGTCAACAAAGGAGTGGCTCAAGAAGAAGCACATTAAGGTGCTGGAGTGGCCTAGCCAGTCTCCAGACCTTAATCCCATAGAAAATCTGTGGAGGGAGCTGAAGGTTCGAGTTGCCAAACGTCAGCCTCGAAACCTTTATGACTTGAAGAAGATCTGCAAAGAGGAGTGGGACAAAATCCCTCCTTTGCAACCTGTACTTTGCCTACTCCTAATACGTGTTGGCATGCATAACCTTTTTTTAACCAATTCTGATGGTTGTTAAAAGCAGAATTTGACAATAAGTACCATTATATCAACACACTTGTCACTCACTCGCTTTGCCACAGTAGGCATCAAGTCACTTGCCGATAATGTTGCATACAACGTCTGAAAGGTCTATGATTTTCATCGAACACAATCAAAGTTAACATTATCGATTAGATGCCTTAAATTGACCAACTTATAGGCATGCCCAATTTAGACATATTTTTTGATGTTGCGCATCAAACGAATAACTTGAAATAACATGATGTAGGTAATTAAATAATTGAATGTTTATTTATTAACCTAGTGGTTATAAGTATTAAGGTGAAATAGGCCTCATGTTTAACCATTGTAAAAAACGTCAGAGATACTGTTACATGTAGGTGTAGATTATTTATGGATTGATCATATGGAAATGTCAAAACATTATTTTAACAACTCTAAAGCAATTGCATGTGGCGCCGGAACCACTGACTCATTGCATGTTTCTATTATCAAGACACCTGCTGGAAAACTGTTAACTGCTACTGGTTAGGTCCCCTCTAGCTCAGTTGGTAGAGCATGGCGCTTGCCACGCCAGGGTTGTGGGTTCGTTTCCCACGGGGGGCCAGTATGAAAATGTATGCACTCACTAACTGTAAGTCGCTCTGGATAAGAGTGTCTGCTAAATGACTAAAATGTAAATGTAATACAGCTCATGAGGTGTCATAAATGTCTGACGACTAGGTGTGACTCTTATGGATAAAGAGGCTTCATTCATAGTTTTTATCTTGACCCATCAGGGTAGGAGTGAGATGTCTCTATTCTCAGCACTTACCACCAATTTTCTACTCTGAGACACTTTGTGGATACGGGCCCTGGTCTGCTTAGTCACTGGGGGGAAACAGGACTGGCTGCCAGGATGTTAGACCTGGGTTGGATGCCAGGCTATTAGACCTGGGTTGGATGCCAGGACATTAGACCTGGGTTTTCTGCCAGGACATTAGACCTGGGTTGTCTGCCAGGGCATACCAGGGAAAGGTATTGAGCTCTGAATGAAAGAGAACACTATTATTTGTAATCTCTGTGGAGAGCCTTTAGGAGTCACCTGGGGACATGTCGTTGTACATAAGACATTAGTTTGTGTCCATATCTTAAGTTGATTCATTTTCTGCTGGCTTTTTCACGAGCTGTAAATACAGTACAATTTCCCACAAACAACTTTGGGTCAAAAGGATAGTTACTGTACTGTTGGTCTAGTTTGCATTAAAAAGTGCATTACGAAGCGTAACTATATGCCCAAGCAGTGGAATTTATGTTTTTTTTTTCTTTTTCTTTGAAGTCCCCAGCCCAGCTGGGTGAGAGTAAATATAGAACCCTCTGTGAGAGTTTGCCTGAGGACATCCAGGGCAAAGAGGGGCTGACTGGAGATTATAACCCCAACAGCTCCTATTAACCGGAACTAATCACTATTACAATAGAAGATCAGCCATAGAGAGGAGAGGGGGGAAAACACAACACAGTACACCCCGTCATTCCCGGAAAGAGAGCCCAGGCATGCACACTACATGGTCAAAAGTTTTAGAACACCTACTCATTCAAGGGTTTTTCTTCATTTGTACTATTTTCTACATTCTAGAATAATAGTGAAGACATCAAAACTATGAAATAACACATATGGAATCACGTAGTAACCAAAAAAGTGAAAATATGTTTTATATTTGAGATTCTTCAAATAGCCACCCTTTGCCTTGATGACAGCTTTGCACACTCTTGGCATTCACTCAACCAGCTTCACCTGGAATGCTTTTCCAACAGTCTTGAAGGAGTTCCCACACATGCTGAGCACTTGTTAGCTGCTTTTCCTTCACTCTGCGTTCCGACTCATCCCAAAACATCTCAATTTGGTTAAGGTCAGGGGATTGTGGAGGACAGGTCAACAGATGCAGCACTCCATCACTCTCCTTCTTGGTAATATAGCCCTTACACAGCCTGGAGGTGTGTTGGGTCATTGTCCTGTTGAAAAACAAATGATAGTCCCACTAATCCCAAACCAGATGGGATGGCGTATCGCTGCAGAATGCTGTGGTAGCAATGCTGGTTAAGTGTGCCTTGAATTCTAAATAAATCACAGACAGTGTCACCAGCAAAGCACCCCAACACCATAACACCCCCTCCTCCATGCTTTACGGGGGGAAATACACATGCAGAGATCATCCGTTCACCCACACCGCATCTCACAATGACACAGCGGTTGGAACCACAAATCTCCAAATGTCCATTACTAGTTTTTCTTGGCCCAAGCAAGTCTCTTCTTCTTATTGGTGTCCTTTAGTAGTGGTTTCTTTGCAGCAATTCGACCATGAAGGCCTGATTCACACAGTCCCCTCTGAACAGTTGATGTTGAGATGTGTCTGTTACTTGAACTCTGTGAAGCATTTATTTGGGCTGCAATTTATGAGGCTGGTAACTCTAATGAACTTATCCTCTGCACCAGAGGTAACTCTAGGTCTTCCATTCCTGTGGTGGTCCTCATGAGAGCCAGTTTCATCATAGCGGTTGATGGTTTTTGCGACTGTACTTGAAGAAACGTTCAAAGTTCTTGAAATGTTCCATATGTCTTAAAGTAATGATGGACTGTCGTTTCTCTTTGCTTATTTGAGCTGTTCTTGCCATAATATGGACTGAGAATAAGAGCACTTCCTCCCAGCTGCCCACTGCACTGAGGCTAGGAAACACTATCACCACCGATAAATCTACAATAATCGAGAATTTCAACAAGCATTTTGCTACAGCTGGCCATGCTTTCCATCTGGCTACCACTAACCCGGCCACCAACTCTGCACCCTCTGCTGCAACTTGCCCATGCCCCCCCCGCTTCTCCTTCACACAAATTCAGACAGCTGATGTTTTGAAAGCGCTGCAAAATCTGGACCCCTACAAATCATCTGGGCTAGACAATCTGGACCCTTTCTTTCTAAAACTAGCCGCCGAAATTGTCGCTACCCCTATTACTAGTCTGTTCAACCTCTCTTTCATAACGTCTGAGATCCCCAGAGATTGGAAAGCTGCCGCGGTCATCCCCCTCTTCAAAGGGGGTGACACTCTAGATCCAAACTGCTACAGACCTATATCCATCCTGCCCTGCCTTTCGAAAGTATTTGAAAGCCAAGTTAACAAACAGATCACCGACCATTTCGAATACCACCGTACCTTCTCCGCTATGCAATCCGGTTTCCGAGCTGGTCACGGGTGCACTTCAGCCACGCTCAAGGTCATAAACGATATTATAACCGCGATTGATAATAGACAGTACTGTGCAGCCGTCTTCATCGACCTGGCCAAGGCTTTCGACTCTGTCAACCACCGCATTCTTATTGGCAGACTAAATAGCCTTGGTTTCTCAAATGACTGCCTCGCCTGGTTCACCAACTACTTCTCAGATAGAGTTCAGTGTGTCAAATCGGAGGGCCTGTTGTCTGGACCTATGGCAGTCTCTATGGGGGTGCCACAGGGTTCAATTCTTGGGCCGACACTTTTCTCCGTGTACAGTGGGGAAAAAAAGTATTTAGTCAGCCACCAATTGTGCAAGTTCTCCCACTTAAAAAGATGAGAGAGGCCTGTAATTTTCATCATGGGTACACGTCAACTATGACAGACAAAATGAGATTTTTTTTTCCAGAAAATCACATTGTAGGATTTTTTATGAATTTATTTGCAAATTATGGTGGAAAATAAGTATTTGGTCAATAACAAAAGTTTCTCAATACTTTGTTATATACCCTTTGTTGGCAATGACACAGGTCAAACGTTTTCTGTAAGTCTTCACAAGGTTTTCATACACTGTTGCTGGTATTTTGGCCCATTCCTCCATGCAGATCTCCTCTAGAGCAGTGATGTTTTGGGGCTGTCGCTGGGCAACACGGACTTTCAACTCCCTCCAAAGATTTTCTATGGGGTTGAGATCTGGAGACTGGCTAGGCCACTCCAGGACCTTGAAATGCTTCTTACGAAGCCACTCCTTCGTTGCCCGGGCGGTGTGTTTGGGATCATTGTTATGCTGAAAGACCCAGCCACGTTTCATCTTCAATGCCCTTGCTGATGGAAGGAGGTTTTCACTCAAAATCTCACGATAGATTGCCCCATTCATTCTTTCCTTTACACGGATCAGTCGTCCTGGTCCCTTTGCAGAAAAAACAGCCCCAAAGCATGATGTTTCCACCCCCATGCTTCACAGTAGGTATGGTGTTCTTTGGATGCAACTCAGCATTCTTTGTCCTCCAAACACGACGAGTTGAGTTTTTACCAAACAGTTCTATTTTGGTTTCATCTGACCATATGACATTCTCCCAATCCTCTTCTGGATCATCCAAATGCACTCTAGCAAACTTCAGACGGGCCTGGACATGTACTGGCTTAAGCAGGGGGACACGTCTGGCACTGCAGGATTTGAGTCCCTGGCGGCGTAGTGTGTTACTGATGGTAGGCTTTGTTACTTTGGTTCCAGCTCTCTGCAGGTCATTCACTAGGTCCCCCCGTGTGGTTCTGGGATTTTTGCTCACTGTTCTTGTGATCATTTTGACCCCACAGGGTGAGATCTTGCGTGGAGCCCCAGATCGAGGGAGATTATCAGTGGTCTTGTATGTCTTCCATTTCCTAATAATTGCTCCCACAGTTGATTTCTTCAAACCAAGCTGCTTACCTATTGCAGATTCAGTCTTCCCAGCCTGGTGCAGGTCTACAATTTTGTTTCTGGTGTCCTTTGACAGCTCTTTGGTCTTGGCCATAGTGGAGTTTTGAGTGTGACTGTTTGAGGTTGTGGACAGGTGTCTTTTATACTGATAACAAGTTCAAACAGGTGCCATTAATACAGGTAACGAGTGGAGGACAGAGGAGCCTCTTAAAGAAGAAGTTACAGGTCTGTGAGAGCCAGAAATCTTGCTTGTTTGTAGGTGACCAAATACTTATTTTCCACCATAATTTGCAAATAAATTCATTAAAAATCCTACAATGTGATTTTCTGGATCTTTTTCCCTCAATTTGTCTGTCATAGTTGACGTGTACCTATGATGAAAATTACAGGCCTCTCTCATCTTTTTAAGTGGGAGAACTTGCACAATTGGTGGCTGACTAAATACTTTTTTTCCCCACTGTATATCAATGATGTCGCTCTTGCTGCTGGTGACTCTCAGATCCACCTCTACGCAGACGACACCATTTTGTATACATCTGGCCCTTCATTGGACACTGTGTTAACAAACCTCCAAACGAGCTTCAATGCCATACAACAATCCTTCAGTAGCCTCCAACTGCTCTTAAACACTAGTAAAACTAAATGCATGCTTTTCAATCGAACGCTGCTGGCACCCGCCCACCCGACTAGAATCACCACTCTCGACGGGTCTGACCCAGATTATGTGGACAACTACAAATACCTAGGTGTCTGGTTAGACTGTAAACTCAACTTCCAGACTCACATAAAGAATCTCCAATCCAAAGTTAAATCTAGAATCGGCTTCCTATTTCGCAACAAAGCCTCCTTCACTCATGCTGCCAAACATGCCCTCGTAAAACTGACTATCCTACCGATCCTTGACTTCGGCGATGTCATTTACAAAATAGCCTCCAACACTCTACTCAGCAAATTGGATGTAGTCTATCACAGTGCCATCCGTTTTGTCTCCAAAGCCCCATACACTACCCACCACTGTGACCTGTACGCTCTTGTTGGCTGGTCCTCACTACATGTTCGTCGTCAAACCCACTGGCTCCAGGCCATCTATAAATCACTGCTAGGCAAATCCCCGCCTTATCTTAGCTCATTGGTCACCATAGCAGCACCCACCCGTAGTCTGCGCTCCAGCAGGTATATCTCACTGGTCATTCCCAAAGCCAACACCTCCTTTGGTCACCATTCCTTCCAGTTCTCTGCTGCCAATGACTGGAACGAATTGCAAAAATCTCTGAAGCTGGAGACTCTTATCTCCCTCAATAACTTTAAGCATCAGTTGTCAGAGCACCTTACCGATCATTGCACCTGTACACAGCCCATCTGAAATTAGCCCACCCAACTACCTCATCCCTATATTGTTATTTATTTTGCTCTTTTGCACCCCAGTATCTCTATTTGCACATAATCTCTTGCACATCTAGCATTCCAGTGTTAATACTATTGTAATTATTCTGCACTATAGCCTATTTATTGCCTTACCTCCATAACTTGCTACATTTGCACACACTGTATATATATTTTCTGTTGTATTTTTGACTTTATGTTTTTTTTACCCCATATGTAACTCTGTGTTGTTTTTATTGCACTGCTTTGCTTTATCTTGGCCAGGTCGCAGTTGTAAATGAGAACCTGTTCTCAACTGGTTTACCTGGTTAAATAAAGGTGAAATAAAAAAAATAAAAAATAAAAATTGGTCTTTTACCAAATAGGGCTATCTTCTGTATACCCCCCTCCTTGTCGCAACACAACTGTTTGGCTCAAACACATTAAGAAGGACATAAATTCCACAACTTAACTTTTAAGAAGGCACACCTGTTAATTGAAATGCATTCGAGGTGACTACCTCATGAAGCTGGTTGAGAGAATGCCAAGAGTGTGCAAAGCTGTCATCAAGGCAAAGGGTGGCTATTTGAAGTATCTCAAATATAAAATATATTTTGATTTGTGTAGTACTTTTTTAGTTACTACATGATTCCATATGTGTTATTTCATAGTTTTGATGTCTTCACTATTATTCTACAATGTAGAAAATAGTAAAAATAAAGAAAAACCTGTGAAAGAGTAGGTGTTCTAAAACTTTTGACCGGTATTGTATGTAGGCCTACAGTATGTTCACGTGTAAATGTATGCACGCATGACTGTAAGTCGCTTTGGATAAAAGCGTCTGCTAAATGGCATAGTATTATTATATCTCCTGTTAAATAACCAGAAATAATTGCACAGGTAAAATGTTCTCAACAACACCGGAAAAAAGGACAACCCTGTTACATCGCACCACTCGTAAGACAGCTATTTTCCAGGGATCATTGAGTGTCATATGTCAGTCTTCAGGCGGCAGTAAAAGGGAGATAGAAATGTATGTGTTAACGTGTGTTTGTGTGTGTACTTGTCTTTTCGGCTGGTTTGATATCATGGATAGTCTATGTATAGTTAGTCATTCATTGACCTAAACATTCGTATTTGCCAAAATAGGTTATAACTGTGCAGTGCTGTGCAACCATGATTCAATGTCCAATGAGCATGAGATTTTCAAAAGCATCCCTTATACACCCACGCACAGACACACAGACACAGACACACAGACACACAGACACACACAGACACAGACACAGACACAGACACACACACACAGACACACACACACACACACACAGACACACACACACACACAGACTGTGTTGAGCTGACCAGTAGCAGCCCCCCTTAGCCCCCTCACACTGTTCTTCTCCCTTATAAGGACATCCATAAAGGTCACCTACCTAGCCCACATTCCCAGCATAGCTCTCTGCAATAGATAAATATACCAGGAGATACGTCTCCCGTTTCCAAACACCTGCCCCAGTCTATATGCCATCGTGGTGGGCATAAAATCCCTCTGATTCTCCACTTCACTCAACACAATAGATTGTGGGTCCCAAATGCATCCCAAATGCAATCTTACTCCCTACATAGTGTACTGCTTTGACCATAACTCTATATGTACAGTGGGGGGAAAAGTATTTAGTCAGCCACCAATTGTGCAAGTTCTCCCACTAAAAAGATGAGAGAGGCCTGTAATTTTCATCATAGGTACACGTCAACTATGACAGACAAATTGAGGAAAAAAATTCCAGAAAATCACATTGTAGGATTTTTAATGAATTTATTTGCAAATTATGGTGGAAAATAAGTATTTGGTCACCTACAAACAAGCAAGATTTCTGGCTCTCACAGACCTGTAACTTCTTCTTTAAGAGGCTCCTCTGTCCTCCACTCGTTACCTGTATTAATGGCACCTGTTTGAACTTGTTATCAGTATAAAAGACAACTGTCCACAACCTCAAACAGTCACACTCCAAACTCTACTATGGCCAAGACCAAAGAGCTGTCAAAGGACACCAGAAACAAAATTGTAGACCTGCACCAGGCTGGGAAGACTGAATCTGCAATAGGTAAGCAGCTTGGTTTGAAGAAATCAACTGTGGGAGCAATTATTAGGAAATGGAAGACATACAAGACCACTGATAATCTCCCTCGATCTGGGGCTCCACGCAAGATCTCACCCTGTGGGGTCAAAATGATAACAAGAACGGTGAGCAAAAATCCCAGAACCACACGGGGGGACCTAGTGAATGACCTGCAGAGAGCTGGGACCTAAGTAACAAAGCCTACCATCAGTAACACACTACGCCGCCAGGGATTCAAATCCTGCAGTGCCAGACGTGTCCCCCTGCTTAAGCCAGTACATGTCCAGGCCCGTCTGAAGTTTGCTAGAGTGCATTTGGATGATCCAGAAGAGGATTGGGAGAATGGCATATGGTCAGATGAAACCAAAATAGAACTTTTTGGTAAAAACTCAACTTGTCGTGTTTGGAGGACAAAGAATGCAAAGAATGCCAAAGAACCCCATTCCTACTGTGAAGCATGGGGTTGGAAACATTATGCTTTGGTGCTGTTTTTCTGCAAAGGGACCAGGACGACTGATCCGTGTAAAGGAAAGAATGAATGGGGCCATGTATCGTGAGATTTTGAGTGAAAACCTCCTTCCATCAGCAAGGGCATTGAAGATGAAACGTGGCTGGGTCTTTCAGCATGACAATGATCCCAAACACACCGCCCGGGCAACGAAGGAGTGGCTTCGTAAGAAGCATTTCAAGGTCCTGGAGTGGCCTAGCCAGTCTCCAGATCTCAACCCCATAGAAAATCTTTGGAGGGAGTTGAAAGTCCGTGTTTCCCAGCGACAGCCCCAAAACATCCCTGCTCTAGAGGAGATCTACATGGAGGAATGGGCCAAAATACCAGCAACAGTGTGTGAAAACCTTGTGAAGACTTACAGAAAACGTTTGACCTGTGTCGTTTTTTTCTCATTTTGTCTGTCATAGTTGACATGTACCTATGATGAAAATTACAGGCCTCTCTCATCTTTTTAAGTGGGAGAACTTGCACAATTGGTGGCTGACTAAATACTTTTTTCCCCCACTGTACACTATATTGGGAATAGGGTGCCATTTGGGACGTATCCATTTCCAGGATGGACTTTAAAAATCTAGCCTCACCATATCAAGGATGTCTGATAGAGTGTCTATAAAGATCTGTCAGAATCAGTGGGATTGTTTCCCCTTTCTGTTCTTTTATTTTCATTCAGCTCTGGGAATGGAAGGGATGTTTATATGGAACTGCCTTTTCCCTGTGGTTCCCCCTACGCATTTGGAGTTGTCTCAAGGAATGGTGTTCCAATGTCACTTCTGCTATCTAATATCGCCCCTGGGCTTGATACCTGCATAGGTCTGAGAGAGAGACACAGAGACAGAGAGAGACAGAGACAGAGACAGAGACAGAGACAGAGAGAGGAGAGAGAGAGGAGAGAGAGAGGAGATGAGAGAGAGGAGAGCGATGAGAGACGAGAGAGCGAGAGAGAGAGAGAGAGAGAGAGAGAGATGAGAGAAGAGATAGGAGAGAGAGACAGAGAGAAGATAGAGAGAGAGAGCGAGGAGAGAGAGGAGGAGAGCAGAGGACAGAGACAGAGACAGACAGACACAGACAACAGACACAGACACAGACACAGACACAGACAGAGACAGGACAGAGACAGAGACAGAGACAGAGACAGGACAGGACACAGACACAGACACAGACACAGACACAGACACAGACACAGACACAGAACAGACACAGACACGACACAGAACACAGAGACAGACACAGACACAGAGACAGAGACAGAGACAGAGACAGAGAGAGCTGAGGATTGGCTCAGACATGAACAGCCACGAACTTCATGAACCTCAGATCAGGAAGAAACACACAATTATGTCTGATGCAGGCGTGTACCTCAGTGCTAACAGGGTGTTTACCAGACCAGTGGAGGCTGCTGAGGGGAGAACGGATCACAATAATGGCCGGAACGGAGCAAATGGAATGGCATCAGACACCTGGAAACCCTGTTTTTGATGTATTTGATACCATTCCACTTAAGTCATTACCACGAGCCCGTCCTCCCCAATTAAAGTGTCACCAACCTCCTGTGACCAGGACACATCAGTCACACGCAGACAGAAATAGGCTCCTGTTTCATCTAGACCACCAGGTGTGGACATTTCACATGGGGGGATGGGGTAGATCAGCTTTGATATTGCAGATAGACTGTAGGTTCTATCAATTTAATTGTTTGCATCATTTCTAGTCCCACTTATTTATTTGTCTCTGTTCTTTTTCCCCCTACCCTACAATCCCTACACTTATTGAAGTAAACTAACAGACATCAATATTAAGTTACGAACAGCGTCTTTAGTAAAGTCCAAAATGAGCCAAACACGGCAACAGGCTACAGGCGAACTTTACGCACAACAGTAAAGTATGCTAAGGCGCACAAAGTGCGGAACTCTCTCTTAAAACACAAAATACAGAGAGAACAGAAAATGTCGAACTAGCACACAACGTGACACGGAAACAATTACACACAACACCTGACCAAACACAAGAGAACTAAATAGGACACCTAATAAACACTAATAAGGAACAGGTGTAGCAACACAGACAAAACCAATCAAACATAGAAACATAGAACGGTGGCAGCTAGTACTCCGGAGACGACGACCGCCGAAGCCTGCCCGAACAAGGAGAAGGAGCAGCCTCGGCCGAAACCGTGACATACGTACAGCTGTATTCTCTCACATCTACCGTACCTCTAGTTAAATAAATATACATATATTCCTAATTTCTTCTTTCTTCAAGTGCTGGATTTTCACCCACAGCGACCAATCACCATTCATTCTGATTTTAACTCCAACCCTCCCACGTCCACAGATTACCCCATCTTTCACAGTATAATGCCATTCTGATCGACGTCCAACCCTCCCATGTCCACAGATTAACCCATCTTTCCCAGTATAATGCCATTCTGATCTGAACTCCAACCCTCCCGTGTCCACAGATTAACCAGTCTTTCACAGTATAATGCCATTCTGATCTGAACTCCAACCCTCCCATGTCCACAGATTAACCCATCTTTCACAGTATAATGCCATTCTGATCTGAACTCCAACCCTCCCATATCCACAGATTAACCCGTCTTTCCCAGTATAATGCCATTCTGATATGAACTCCAACCCTGCCATATCCACAGATTAACCCATCTTTCCCAGTATAATGCCATTCTGATATGAACTCCAACCCTGCCATATCCACAGATTAACCCATCTTTCCCAGTATAATGCCATTCTGATCTGAACTCCAACTTTCCCATGTCCAGAGAGTAACCTGTCTTTCCCAGTATAATGCCATTTTGATCTGAACTCCAACTTTCCCATGTCCACAGATTAACCCGTCTTTCATAGTAGAATGCCATTCTGTTCTGAACACCAACCCTCCCATGTCCACAGATTAACCCATCTTTCCCAGTATAATGCCATTCTGATCTGAGCTCCAACCCTCCCATGTTTCAGATTAACCCATCTTTCCCAGTATAACGCCATTCTGAACTGAACTCCAACCCTCCCATGTCCACAGATTAACCCATCTTTCCCAGTATAACGCCATTCTGAACTGAACTCCAACCCTCCCATATCCACAGATTAACCCGTCTTTCCCAGTATAATGCCATTTTGCTATTTCCTTTTGCAATATATCCCTCCATTTTACTTTGATGTCTTATGAGAGTCCTGAACATCCCTCCTTGTAACATTTATACTGATGTTGCCCTAAAAATAAATACTCAGAACAGCCTCAATTCGTTGTTGCATGGACTCTACAAGGTGTTGAAAGTGTTCCACAGGGATGCTGGCCCATGTTGACTCCAATGCCTCCCACGGTTGGTTCAAGTTAGCTGGATGTCCTTTGGGTGGTGGACCATTCTTGATACACACGGGAAACTGTTGAGCATGAAAAACCCAGCAGCATTGCAGTTCTTGACACAAACCGGTGCGCCTGGCTCTACTACCATATCCCATTCAAAGGCACTTAAATCTTTTGTCTTGCCCATTCAATGGCACACATACACAATCCATGTCTCAATTGTCTCAAGGCTTAAAAATCCTTATTTTACCTGTCTCCTCCCCTTCATTTACACTGATTGAAGTGAATTTAAGGGATCACAGCTTTCACCTGAATTAATCTGGTCAGTCTATGTCATGGAAAGAGTAGGTGTTCTTAATGTTTTCTATACTCAGTGTATTCAGTGGTTTTTGCTGGTAGGTAAGGCAACACACTCCAGCCCAGTACTTTAAGGGTGAAGGTAGCTATACCTCAGATGCCTGTAATATGGCGAACTTGACTCTAGGTGGTTATTTTCTACTTGGTTGACTGAAGCAGTAACTCATAGCCTCAGGGTTGTTGTGCTGTAGTTCAGCTCTGCACCGCACGCCATGTTCCTGAGCGACACTGTGCCTTTCACCAGGTATATAGTGCATGAGTGAACCTCTATAGAGGTTTGTCTGCTATTCTCCTGAACATCTGCTCATAGAGGAATTTTATTGTAGGGTGGATGCACTGTAGAACCTGTCTGTTATTTCATGTTTTGGGGTTAAAATGGCACCAGCACAGTAGGGTCAAAAAGTGGAAGTTCATGTTGAGTTCATGTTCTTGATTCATAGTTAGATTGTTAGATTGGCATCTATAGCTAAATGTTTTCAGGGTAATTTTGTTTGAAGGGGGACATGCTGTGTTTACTCAAATCATCTGAAAAACAGCTACTAAAAATAAGTTGATGGCTACAGGAAGTGTTTGTCTGCAGTAATCTTGACCAAAGGCTGTGCAACCAAGTACTAGCTTCGGGGTGCCAATAATTTTTCCATGCCATTTCACTTTATTTTCTAAACTAAAATAGTAAACTTAAGTTTACAAAAATAAAATTGGTAATGCAATGTTGAAAATCCAATAACAAGGAGTGGAGACCAGCTTTTATTTACTTATTTTTAAAATGTATTTTAGTATAAATAGGGAATTATTTAAAGATGCACTATGCAGAAATCGCTTCGCCATTCTAATAGTTCGCCTAATTTCAGTTTATGTGACTAAACAAGCAAGTATAGTGTAGAGAATCATTGTACCATCTAAACCGCTGTGAAATATATTTTCCATAACCAAAAATATTGTATTTTCAGCTGTTTGAAGCTGGTGTACAAAACCAAAAGTAAAGCAAAAACTAATCATAAGAACGGGAAGCATAGAAATAGAACAGATCTACTGCTTCTTAGACTTGCGTTCAATGAGAATGACAGATCTATAACTCATATTTCTATGTGAATTTGGTGGGTCGCCCAAAAAGAAAAGTGTTTGGGTGCCATTTTATGTGGTGTTTTGTTATTCTTTTAATTAAAAAGTAGATCAAGTCAGTGGCTCCTACTAATGTGATTTGGGCTGTCTTATGAGCTACCAAGAGAGCAAACACATTCTTTTTCTAGCCAGGCCTCGATCTTAAACCACAACCAAAAAAGAACCAGCCATAATCAACCCAAAAAGAACCAGCCATAATCAGCCACCAATGGGATCCCAACACCTTTCTGACCATTTGGGAAAACCTGATCTAGGTTATTTAATGGTTTGCATGCTTATTAAACCCACAAATCAATTTAAAAAAGCACCGTAATACCCCACAGTGGGAAAGACACACTGACGTCACACGGAATGTTCAGCTGAGAGAAATATAAGTATCCCCCATCGACCGTGACTCAGTATCTGGATACATAGCATCACATGACTTCCAGATTGATTACTCCGCTATGAGGCTAAAAAAAACGGAAGTCCTTTGATGGTCGGTCAGTGGACTTGGGAACTTTGTGTTCTATCCCAGAAGTAAGCTTTAACAGGTTACTGCTAAATTAAAAGTCATATTTCTAAAGCTGATTTGCTACATTATAATATTATTTTTGTTAAGGGGTTTATAAGAGATGTGATCCACTCTGTAACAGACTCAGAGAGCTGATAGGGTCCAGAGATGTGATCCACTCGGTAACAGACTCAGAGGGCTGACAGGGTCCAGAGATGTGATCCACTCGGTAACAGACTCAGAGGGCTGACAGGGTCCAGAGATGTGATCCACTCGGTAACAGACTCAGAGGGCTGACAGGGTCCAGAGATGTGATCCACTCGGTAACAGACTCAGAGGGCTGACAGGGTCCAGAGATGTGATCCACTCGGTAACAGACTCAGAGGGCTGACAGGGTCCAGAGATGTGATCCACTCTGTAACAGACTCAGAGGGCTGACAGGGTCCAGAGATGTGATCCACTCTGTAACAGACTCAGAGGGCTGACAGGGTCCAGAGATGTGATCCACTCGGTAACAGACTCAGAGGGCTGACAGGGTCCAGAGATGTGATCCACTCTGTAACAGACTCAGAGGGCTGACAGGGTCCAGAGATGTGATCCACTCTGTAACAGACTCAGAGGGCTGACAGGGTCCAGAGATCCCTCTGACAGACTCCTGTAACAGACTCAGAGGGCTGACAGGGGTCCAGAGATGTGATCCACTCAGTAACAGACTCAGAGGGCTGACAGGGTCCAGAGATGTGATCCACTCTGTAACAGACTCAGAGGGCTGACAGGGTCCAGAGATGTGATCCACTCGGTAACAGACTCAGAGGGCTGACAGGGTCCAGAGATGTGATCCACTCTGTAACAGACTCAGAGGGCTGACAGGGTCCAGAGATGTGATCCACTCGGTAACAGACTCAGAGGGCTGACAGGGTCCAGAGATGTGATCCACTCTGTAACAGACTCAGAGGGCTGACAGGGTCCAGAGATGTGATCCACTCGGTAACAGACTCAGAGGGCTGACAGGGTCCAGAGATGTGATCCACTCGGTAACAGACTCAGAGGGCTGACAGGGTCCAGAGATGTGATCCACTCTGTAACAGACTCAGAGGGCTGACAGGGTCCAGAGATGTGATCCACTCGGTAACAGACTCAGAGGGCTGACAGGTTACAGTATGGCTCTAAGTGTTACTTCGTGCCACTTGCCTTCGTCACAAATCATTACAACACAAGTCACGACCTTATCCCATACCCATTTGTCCTAGATTAACATGATCTAAATCCATCCCCATATTTTACATATTACTGGTCCTGATAGCCTCGCTCTCTTTCTAAATAGATTTTATATCAGAAAGAGAAATAAAGGTAAAATAAGGTAAAAACCAACTACAGCATATTTCTTCCTTTTCTGTTTTTATTTGAAAAAACATATTAATAACAACAAGAGAAACCACTCTAGATTCCAGGGAACAGTTTATGTTCTTTCCATCTCCGTAAACTCTATCAGTCTCTCTTGACCTGGCAGTATTACGTAAACAAAGTCATCTTTAAAACCTTTTAATAGATTTTATTGGATGCAAATGGTCTGTTTACTGTAAATAAAATTGAAAATGTTATTACATCAATAACTGGTGAAGTGACTACAGTAAGTGTTGATTTGTGAAGTATCTCTCTCCGTTACCCTGGTTGCCTCTATTTCATGCGTCCTAACAATGGCCACCCTATTCCCTTTATAGTGCACTACTGATCAGGGCTCTGGACCAAAAGTAGTGTACTATATAGCGGATAGGTTGCCATTGGAGACACAAGCCACCTGTTATCAACAGGACTGTTGATGTGGTTGCTAGTGGTTACTAGGATACAGCCAGAAGGTTGATTCCACAAAACAGGAGATAGCGGACCAAGGTTACAACAGCCCTAAAGAGGAAACAAACTGCCGATACAGGTTGACAGGTTGACTCACAAAGTTACAATAGAGGTCGAGAGGTTAAGACTCACACGGATACGATAAGAGGATGAGTGTCTCTTTAGATATCCGGCCCTTTTAAGAGGCTATTATTAAAGGGGCTTGCCCAATGCCTATGAACTCACTGAACTGTACAGTGCATTTTGAAACTGCGTGCTTTAAACGTGATTCGACACTGTAAGTTGCCTGACAGCTATCAACCACAAGACGCAAAGCCGAACACTCCAGAATAATTAGCTAGGCTTTTGCACAAAAAGAGTCTGTCTCAATCGAGCTTTCCCTTCATCAATTGGTCTTGGTTTCTCAAATGACTGCCTCGCCTGGTTCACCAACTACTTCTCAGATAGAGTTCAATGTGTCAAATCGGAGGGCCTGTTGTCTGGACCTCTGACAGTCTCTATGGGGGTGCCACAGGGTTCAATTCTCGGGCCGACTCTATTCTCTGTGTATATCAATGATGTCGCTCTTGCTGCTGGTGACGCTCGGATCCACCTCTATGCGGACGACACCATTTTGTATACATCTGGCCCTTCATTGCACACTGTGTTAACAAACCTCCAAACGAGCTTCAACGCAATACAACACTCCTTCCGTAGCCTCCAACTGCTCCTAAACACTAGTAAAACTAAATGCATGCTCTTCAACCGAACGCTGCTTGCAACCGCCCACCCGACTAGAATCACCACTCTCGGCGGGTCTGACCTAGAGTATGTGGACAACTACAAATACCTAGGTGTGTGGTTAGACTGTAAACTCTCCTTCCAGACTCACATTAAGCATCTCCAATCAAAAGTTAGATCTAGAATTGGCTTCCTATTTCACAACAAAGCCTCCTTCCCTCATGCTGCCAAACATGCCCTCGTAAAATGGACTATCCTACCGATCCTTGACTTCGGCGATGTCATTTATAAAATAGCCTCCAACACTCTACTCAGAAAATTGGATGTAGTCTATCACAGTGCCATCCGTTTTGTCACCAAAGCCCCATATCCTACTCACCATTGTGACCTGTACGCTCTTGTTGGCTGGCCCTCACTACATATTCGTCGCCAAACCCACTGGCTCCAGGTCATCTATAAATTACTTCTAGGCAAATCCCCGCCTTGTCTTAAATCACTGGTCACCATAGCAACACCCACCCGTAGTCTGCGCTCCAGCAGGTATATCTCACTGGTCATCCCCAAAGCCATCACCTCCTTTGGCCGCCATTCCTTCCAGTTCTCTGCTGACAATGACTGGAACGAACTGCAAAAATCTCTGAAGCTGGAGACTCTTATCTCCCTCACTAACTTTAAGCATCAGTTGTCAGAGCAGCTTACCGATCACTGCACCTGTACACAGCCATTCTGAAATTAGCCCACCCAACTACCTCATCCCCATATTGTTATTTATTTTGCTAATTTGCATCACAGTATCTCTATTTGCACATCATCTTTTGCACATCTATCATTCCAGTGTTAATACGAAATTGTAATTACACTGCTCAAAAAAATAAAGGGAACACTAAAATAACACATCCTAGATCTGAATGAATGAAATAATCTTATTAAATACTTTTTTCTTTATATAGTTGAATGTGCTGACAACAAAAACACACAAAAATTATCAATGGAAATCAAATTTATCAACCCATGGAGGTCTGGATTTGGAGTCACCCTCAAAATTAAAGTGGAAAACCACACTACAGGCTGATCCAACTTTGATGTAATGTCCTTAAAACAAGTCAAAATGAGGCTCAGTAGTGTGTGTGGCCTCCACGTGCCTGTATGACCTCCCTACAACGCCTGGGCATGCTCCTGATGAGGTGGCGGATGGTCTCCTGGATGAGCTGCACTACCTGAGCCACTTGTGTGGGTTGTAGACTCCGTCTCATGCTACCACTAGAGTGAAAGCACCGCCAGCATTCAAAAGTGACCAAAACATCAACCAGGAAGCATAGGAACTGAGAAGTGGTCTGTGGTCACCATCTGCAAAACCAGTCCTTTATTGGGGGTGTCTTGCTAATTGCCTATAATTTCCACCTGTTGTCTATTCCATTTGCACAACAGCAATGTGAAATGTATTGTCAATCATGTTGCTTCCTAAGTGGACAGTTTGATTTCACAGAAGTGTGATTGACTTGGAGTTACATTGTGTTTGTTTAAGTGTTCCCTTTATTTTTTTGAGCAGTGTATTTTTGCACTATGGCCTATTTATTGCCTTACCTCCATAACTTACTACATTTGCACACACTGTATATATATTTTCTGTTGTATTTTTGACTTTATGTTTTGTTTACGCCATGTTGTTGTTTTTATCGCACTGCTTTGCTTTATCTTGGCCAGGTTGCAGTTGTAAATGAGAACTTGTTCTCAACTGGCTTACCTGTTAAATAAAGGTGAAAAAAAATAAAAAAAATAAAAAAATCTATGGTGGATTGGTTAAGACTCTGAGAGAGCTTCTTAATAACGGGGGGAAAGTATTATCAGTTCTCTGACAATCAGTCAGATAGGCCCTAAGATAGTGTTTGCCTGGAGTGGCTGTCTGACCTTCTAACACTGTTGCTGTGCTTGGGTTTTACCTCATCTTCCATTAGAGCTGTTAAATGTCTTGAGGTTTGCTGAGAGCTTAATGTCAACCACGTCTTCACTTGACTTTCATGTGTTCCACAATAACCTGGGGAAATGTTACGTTGTGTCTCCCTGACAGGTACGCCTGTATTCACCTGACAGAAATGCATTGATTAGTGACAGGGATTTATGTTTTTCACAAGAGTTGCATACTTGACGGACATGTGTCAGCTTTTGAGGAATTTCCCCCAACTGTTTAAAGTGATGGAGGATAATGAACGAAGGGTGTTTTCGCGTCAGTGAGTGTAAGACAGGCTAGTCTGTTACTGTGTAGTTCTGGACTGTTTTAAACCTTTTTATGTACAGTAGTTGAACATATTGCAACTCAGGGGCGCAGCTTTGGTTTTAGAAGTGAAGGGGGGGGGACATAATTATTATATAAAAAAAAGGTATAAGTCAGGAAAAAAAACACTCCAAACAGCCTACCCGACCACTCGGAGGCGTCCGCATGGTCCTAAAGCACGCCGCTGCTCGTTTTGTATTATATTAAAGATAAAACTGGGGGGGGGGGACAAAAATGCAATTTCAAAAATGTGGGGGGGTATGTCCGCCCGGTCCCACCCCCCCCACCCCCCCCCCAACCCCCCCGTCCCCATTCCCCCCGTCCCCGTCCCCCATCCCCAGTGAAAGTTGCGGGCCCCGTTGCAGCTGGTCTTAACTGGTACGCCCCCAGGGGTTTAATCCCGGGTGAGGGGGTGAAAAATAACCAATATTCAAAAGGCTGACAAAAAGAATTGAGGGATCTCCTCCCAGACCTGGACTAAAGCATCCGCCAACTCCTGGACAGTCTATGGTGCAACGTGGTGTTGGTGGATGGAGCGAGACATGATGTCCCAGATGTGCTCAATTGGATTCAGGTCTGGGGAACGGGCGGGCCAGTCCATAGCATCAATGCCTTCCTCTTGCAGGAACTGCTGACACATTCCAGCCACATGAGGTCTAGCATTGTCTTGCATTAGGAGGAACCCAGGGCCAACCGCACCAGCATATGGTCTCACAAGGGGTCTGAGGATCTAATCTCGGTACCTAATGGCAGTCAGGCTACCTCTGGCGAGCACATGGAGGGCTGTGCTGCCCCCCAAATAAATGCCACCCCACACCATGACTGACCCACCGCCAAACCGGTCATGCTGGAGGATGTTGCAGGCAGCAGAACGTTCTCCACAGCGTCTCCAGACTCTGTCACATCTGTCACATGTGCTCAGTGTGAACCTGCTTTCATCTGTGAAGAGCACAGGGCGCCAGTGGCGAATTTGCCAATCTTGGTGTTCTCTGGCAAATGCCAAACGTCCTGCATGGTGTTGGGCTGTAAGCACAACCCCCACCTGTGGACGTCGGGCCCTCATACCACCCTCATGGACTCTGTTTTTGACCGTTTGAGCAGACACATGCACATTTGTGGCCTGCTGGAGGTCATTTTGCAGGGCTCTGGCAGTGCTCCTCCTGCTCCTCCTTGCACAAAGGTGGAGGTAGCAGTCCTGCTGCTGGGTTGTTGCCCTCCTACGGCCTCCTCCACGTCTCCTGATGTACTGGCCTGTCTCCTGGTAGCGCCTCCATGCTCTGGACACTACGCTGACAGACACAGCAAACCTTCTTGCCACAGCTCGCATTGATGTGCCATCCTGGATGAGCTGCACTACCTGAGCCACTTGTGTGGGTTGTAGACTCCGTCTCATGCTACCACTAGAGTGAAAGCACCGCCAGCATTCAAAAGTGACCAAAACATCAACCAGGAAGCATAGGAACTGAGAAGTGGTCTGTGGTCACCATCTGCAAAACCAGTCCTTTATTGGGGGTGTCTTGCTAATTGCCTATAATTTCCACCTGTTGTCTATTCCATTTGCACAACAGCATGTGAAATGTATTGTCAATCAGTGTTGCTTCCTAAGTGGACAGTTTGATTTCACAGAAGTGTGATTGACTTGGAGTTACATTGTGTTGTTTAAGTGTTCCCTTTATTTTTTTGAGCAGTGTATTTTGCACTATGGCCTATTTATTGCCTTACCTCCATAACTTACTACATTTGCACACACTGTATATATATTTTCTGTTGTATTTTTGACTTTATGTTTTGTTTACGTCATGTGTAACTCTGTGTTGTTGTTTTTATCGCACTGCTTTGCTTTATCTTGGTTGCAGTTGTAAATGAGAACTTGTTCTCAACTGGCTTACCTGGTTAAATAAAGGTGAAAAAAAATAAAAAATTCTATGGTGATTGGTTAAGACTCTGAGAGAGCTTCTTAATAACGGGGGGAAAGTATTATCAGTTCTCTGACAGTCAGTCAGATAGGCCCTAAGATAGTGTTTGCCTGGAGTGGCTGTCTGACCTTCTAACACTGTTGCTGTGCTTGGGTTTTATCTCATCTTCCATTAGAGCTGTTAAATGTCTTGAGGTTTGCTGAGAGCTTAATGTCAACCACGTCTTCACTTGACTTTCATGTGTTCCACAATAACCTGGGGAAATGTTACGTTGTGTCTCCCTGACAGGTACGCCTGTATTCACCTGACAGAAATGCATTGATTAGTGACAGGGATTTATGTTTTTCACAAGAGGTTGCATACTTGACGGACATGTGTCAGCTTTTGAGGAATTTCCCCCAACTGTTTGAAGTGATGGAGGATAATGAACGAAGGGTGTTTTGGCGTCAGTGAGTGTAAAACAGGCTAGTCTGTTACTGAGTAGTTCTGGACTGTTTTAAACCATTTTATGTACAGTAGTTGAACTATATTGCAACTCAGGGGCGCAACTTTGGTTTTAGAAGTGAAGGGGGGACATATTTATTATAATAAAAAAAATATATAAGTCGGAAAAACACTCCAAACAGCCTACCCGACCACTCGGAAGCGTCCGCATGGTCCTAAAGCACGCCGCTGCCTCGTTTTGTATTATATTCTAAAGATAAAACTGGGGGGGGGGGGAACAAAAATGCAATTTCAGAATGTGGGGGGGACATGTCCCCCCGCCCAACCCCGTCCCACCCCCCCAGTCCCCCCCCCCCGTCCCCCATCCCCAGTGAAAGTTGCGCCCCTGTTGCAGCTGGTCTTCCAACTGGATAAGCTTCTCTCACGTTTGAGATCCAGGATGAGTACCGTGTAAAGCAGTAAAGCATAATATGGGTCAATAGATAACATGTACTAGTACACACCAACAGAACTTGTAACTTGCCATTTGAGTTGAGGTAGCGACATTTTAAATCTTAATCACTCTATTCTTATGGGGTTTGTCTGAGCAATAATAGAATGTAATTGGCAGTGCAATTGTCTTTTGTTTGTCCTTTGTTTGCTCCGTAGGATGTGCTGTACAGTACACCTCCCCTTTGACAGCTTGTACAGCACAGCAGGACGTCTGTTACTGGTCCGTGTGGGGTGTTCATAAAGATCCAATAACAAATACAATACTATAGCTCAAACTGAGATTCAGTCTAGGACACACTGCACTTGACCAAAGCTGGGGTCTCTTCACTGTAACCCATGACTTAGAGGAAACATACAATACATGTTGGAGGGGCCAAGAGAACTCCATAACTTAGAGGACAGATACGTTTTCGGAGGGGGCAAGAGAACCCCATAACTTAGAGGACAGATACGTTTTTGGAGGGGGCAAGAGAACCCCATAACTTAGAGGACAGATACGTTTTTGGAGGGGGCAAGAGAACCCCATAACTTAGGAGAGATACATGTTCGGAGGGGGCAAGAGAACCCCATAACTTAGGAGAGATACATGTTCGGAGGAGGCAAGAGAACCCCATAACTTAGGAGAGATACATGTTCGGAGGAGGCAAGAGAACCCCATAACTTAGGAGAGATACATGTTCGGAGGGGGCAAGAGAACCCCATAACTTAGGACAGATACATGTTCGGAGGGGGCAAGAGAACCCCGTAACTTAGGAGAGATACATGTTCGGAGGGGGCAAGAGAACCCCATAACTTAGGAGAGATACATGTTCGGAGGGGGCAAGAGAACCCCGTAACTTAGGAGAGATACATGTTCGGAGGGGGCAAGAGAACCCCATAACTTGGAGGACAGATACGTTTTTGGAAGGGGCAAGAGAACCCCATAACTTAGGAGAGATACATGTTCGGAGGGGGCAAGAGAACCCCATAACTTATGAGAGATACATGTTCGGAGGGGGCAAGAGAACCCCATAACTTAGGAGAGATACATGTTCGGAGGGGGCAAGAGAACCCCATAACTTAGGAGAGATACATGTTCAGAGGGGGCAAGAGAACCCCATAACTTAGGAGAGATACATGTTCAGAGGGGGAAAGAGAACCCCATAATTTGGAGAGATACATGTTCGGAGGGGGCAAGAGAACCCCATAACTTAGGAGAGATACATGTTCGGAGGGGGCAAGAGAACCCCATAACTTAGAAGATTGATCCATGTTCTGAGGGGGTTAAGAGAACCCCATAACTTAGGAGAGATACATGTTCGGAGGGGGCAAGAGAACCCCATAACTTAGGAGAGATACATGTTCGGAGGGGGCAAGAGAACCCCATAACTTAGGAGAGATACATGTTCGGAGGGGGCAAGAGAACCCCATAACTTAGGAGAGATACATGTTCGGAGGGGGCAAGATAACCACATAACTTAGGAGAGATACATGTTCGGAGGGGGCAAGATAACCACATAACTTAGGAGAGAGCTTATATGCCGGAGCAGAATCAGAGGCTTAGCTCCCTTCCAGATTCCATGAACTAACACAGCTACAGTGAGGGAAAAAAGTATTTGATCCCCTGCTGATTTTGTACGTTTGCCCACTGACAAAGACATGATCAGTCTATAATTTTAATGGTAGGTTTATTTGAACAGTGAGAGACAGAATAACAAAAAAATCCAGAAAAATGCATGTCAAAAATGTAATAAATTGATTTGCATTTAAATGAGGGAAATAAGTATTTGACCCCTCTGCAAAACATGACTTTGTACTTGGTGGCAAAACCCTTGTTGGCAATCACAGACGTCAGACATTTCTTGTAGTTGGCCACCAGGTTTGCACACATCTCAGGAGGGATTTTGTCCCACTCCTCTTTGCAGATTTTCTTCAAGTCATTAAGGTTTCGAGGCTGACGTTTGGCAACTCGAACCTTCAGCTCCCTCCACAGATTTTCTATGGGATTATGGTCTGGAGACTGGCTAGGCCACTCCAGGACCTTAATGTGCTTCTTCTTGAGCCACTCCATTGTTGCCTTGGCTGTGTGTTTTGGGTCATTGTCATGCTGGAATACCCATCCACGACCCATTTTCAATGCCCTGGCTGAGGGAAGGAGGTTCTCACCCAAGATTTGACGGTCCCGTCCATCGTCCCTTTGATGCGGTGAAGTTGTCCTGTCCCCTTAGCAGAAAAACACCCCCAAAGCATAATGTTTCCACCTCCATGTTTGACAGTGGGGATGGTGTTCTTGGGGTCATAGGCAGCATTCCTCCTCCTCCCTCGATCCTGACTAGTCTCCCAGTCCCTGCCGCTGAAAAACATCCCCACAGCATGATGCTGCCACCACCATGCTTCACCGTAGGGATGGTGCCAGGTTTCCTCCAGACGTGATGCTTTGCATTCAGGACAAAGTGTTCAATCTTGGTTTCATCAGACCAGAGAATCTTGTTTCTCATGGTTTGAGAGTCCTTGAGGTGCCTTTTGGCAAACTTCAAGTGGGCTGTCATTTTTTTGCCTTTTACTGAGGAGTGTCTTCCATCTGGCTGCTCTACCATAAAGGCCTGATTGGTAGAGTGCTGCAGAGATGGTCGTCCATCTGGAAGGTTCTCCCATCTCCACAGCAGTACTCTGGAGCTCTATCAGAGTGACCATCGGGTTCTTGATCACCTCCCTGACCAAGGCCCTTCTCCCCCGATTGCTCAGTTTGGCCGGGCGGCCAGCTCCAGGAAGAGTCTTGGTGGTTCCAAACTTATTCCATTTAAGAATGATGGAGGCCACTGTGTTCTTGGGGATCTTCAATGCTGCAGACTTTTTTTGGTAACCTTCCCCAGATCTGTGCCTCGACACAATCCTGTCTCGGAAAATTCCTTTGACCTCATGGCTTGGTTTTTGCTCTGACATGCAGTGTCAACTGTGGGACCTTTATATAGACAGGTGTGCGCCTTTGTTTCTTGTCCAAATTTCTAAAAACCTGTTTTCGCTTCGTCATTATGGGGTATTGTGTGTAGATTGATGAGGAATTTATTTTGTTTTATCAATTTTAGAATTAAAAACGTAACAAAAGGTGGAAAAAGGGAAGGGGTCTGAATACTTTTCCGAATTCACTGTATGCCTTAATTTATCGAGAATATAGACTCTAGGCATTAATTCGACACCCAATTTGACATGCTCCTATGAACTTCACATGTGGGTGCTCATGGGTCTTTTTACGTGGAAATGACCGTTAGCTTTGTAACATAGGCTAATCAATTCCAAGCTATAATGTTTGCTTTCTCGCTCCACATTCAATTAAATGTAAGTATCAATCATATTATGGATTGATAAGTACAACCCCCTTTGCGCTCTATGCATGAACTTGTAACGTAAATCACAGAATTATGTTTCATAAGTGACAGACCAACTCAGCTTTGCGTGGTCATGAAGTAACATAGTGTGTATCTAATGGTTATGTTTGTTATTGTGTACTTACAATAACAGGCCACTCCCATCGGGTGTCATTAGCTAGCATCACTGGGTGGAGGGGCTGTGGAGGGGCTGTGGAACCCCCCCCCCCCCCCCCCACTTCATCGTCGATATATTGTTACACAGAAATAACTAAACATGCTGAAAAGCTGCTGTGTTGTTCAATGTACATGTAACCCGGTCAAAAATCCCGCCCTACAGTTCGCCATGCTCCTACGTAGAGAAATAGAGCCTGTTAGAAGAGCACTGTGCCTTCAGGCTATTCAGCGTGGGAAATGTGGGGACACTGTGTCCAAGCAGGCTACACGGTAGCTACTGTATGTGTGTGGAAAACATTTAATCACAGGTTAAGACATTTAACTTGTTTAGTATCGTCCGTTCGTAACTCCACTCACCACTTGTAGCCGTATAGTAACGTTTGGTTGTGTTGTTGGTCTTGGCTAGCTTAAAGTTCCGGTTGGTAGCTAGCTAGCGCTCACTCACGTGTCTGCTTGCACCGTCATGAAAAGGGGTATGAGGGGAAGCTCTACAATATTACGTTTTCTAAGAAGTGAGGAACGATCGGGAGCAGGCAATGTTGAAAAGTAATCTTTAGACATGTTGTACTTTTCTTAAATGTCGTTTTGTAATTGACTAAAACAAGCCGACAACAAGAAATGGCGTTTGAAAAAGGTGACGTTTTTGCAGTCAGCCAATGGGGTAACCTAGGTAACCACAAGTTGTTTTCCCCACAGGCGAGTGGGGCCGCGACGTTCTGTCTGGGACTTTCTGCCACAGCCTGTATTTATGATCCCAACTGTCAGGGGAGCAGCGGAACCAGCAGAACTTGGCCCGGTTCCAATGTGTAACTGCTCAGAGTTCAAATGTATAACTGCCATTCAGTGATGTTGTAGGGCTACTACAGTAGACTTCTTGTGGGAAGGGTAGCATTTATTGTGGCATCGGTCATTGAAGATGTTTCT
The DNA here is from genome assembly GCA_902810595.1 of Coregonus sp. 'balchen'. Lineage (NCBI taxonomy): Eukaryota > Metazoa > Chordata > Actinopteri > Salmoniformes > Salmonidae > Coregonus > Coregonus sp. 'balchen'. The sequence continues at coordinate 6,410,092 of LR778288.1, forward strand.
CCAGTTGGTCATTGTGTAATGTAGAGTAGAGCGAGACATGAGAAATACAGAGACTGAGGAGTTGGGATTCAAAGAGAGTGATGCAAGTGATTCCAGCGGGGAATAATGATTGCTTTTGAGACCTTACTTCTTGTACTTTTCAAGAATCCACTGTGAGTGTATACAAGTACGACTGCCAAGCATATCTGTCTATTCTCTTTGAAGATATTGACTTTGCCTCACTGAGACAAACCCAGAGCCAACACCAACTTTCCCTCCAACAGCCTCTGTTTGTTGTGGCTACGGCATGTCATGGCAGCTAGCGAACCCTAGACTGCTCTATCCTCTGGTGTCCTATCAGCAGCCTGCGCGATTGGAGAGCACACATTGTCAAGCACATGGACTATCTTTCCCTTTGGTAGTTTAAATAATTCCCCTGACTCACTTCCTAGGGAAAGGCACAGGGGTTAAAGTAGATAAGAGAAGTGTCCCAAATGGCTCCCTATTCCCTATATAGTGCACTACTTTTGACCAGAGCCATATGGGCCCTAGTTAAAAGTAGTGCGCTATAAAGCGAATAGCTTATCATTTGGGGCGCGGGGTAACTCACGTGGGGATGTGTGGTAACTTGTACTTGATGTCGTGGGGATGTGTGGTAACTTGTACTTGATGTCGTGGGGATGTGTGGTAACTTGTACTTGATGTCGTGGGGATGTGTGGTAACTTGTACTTGATGTCGTGGGGATGTGTGGTAACTTGTACTTGATGTAGTCGGGGATGTGTGGTAACTTGTACTTGATGTAGTCAGGATGTGTGGTAACTTGTACTTGATGTCGTGGGGATGTGTGGTAACTTGTACTTGATGTCGTGGGGATGTGTGGTAACTTGTACTTGATGTCGTGGGGATGTGTGGTAACTTGTACTTGATGTCGTGGGGATGTGTGGTAACTTGTACTTGATGTAGTGGGGATGTGTGGTAACAGCTGGGATATCGCTTATAATTAAGCAATAATGCCCGAGGGGGTGTGGCATATGACCAATATACCACAACTAAGGGCTGTTCTTAACCATGACGCAACGCGGAGTGCCTGGATACAGCCCTTAGCCGTGGTATATTGGCCATATACCACAAACCCAAGAGGTGCCTTATTGCTATTATAAACTGGATACCAACATAATTAGAGCAGTCAAAATGTAATGTTTAGTGTAGTTCCACAGTGGTATACTTAAGCAATAAGGCCCGAGGGGGTGTGGTATATGGCCAATATACCACGGCTAAGGGCTGTTCTTAAGCACGACGCAACGCAGAGTTCCTGGATACAGCCCTTAGCCGTGGTATATTGGCCATATACCACACCCCCTCGGGCCTTATTGCTTAAATATACCACGGCTGTCAGTCAATCAGCATTCAGGGCATGCAAATACCATGCAAATTAGTGATATGTGTTTTCTGGAGTGTGTTACTCTCACTTCATCACACGTTTGATACCAGGATTTGTCTTTACAGTCACACTGTGACTTCAGTTACACACGCTCAGTTGAAATCTTATTCTGGACGGTTCTAATGCAATTTTTTTTTTAAGGGTAATCTCCCTTTTTTACTTCCTGAAATACTGCTTTCTAAGTCCCTCTGAACTTGGCATGAAACTCAACAGGCTGAACTTTTAAACGTCTAGGGTTGCATAACTTGTCTGTTTAAAAAAAAAAAAATCTGAGTGACTGTTACCGTGACAACTGGAAAAAAAAACTATTATTTTCATAAGACACTCGCTCTTTCCGGCCAATCAATTTCACCTTTTCTCCACATTGGTCTTTGGGAGATGGATGCAAAATAATCACTCTTTATGGGAGCCAGGCCTGGCCCCGGCTCAAGAGCAGCAAGCAAAATCCTAGATGGAAATGTCTCGGTGTGCATCCCAAATGTCACCCTGTTCCCTTTATAGTGCACTGCACTATAAAGGGAATAGGGTGTCATTTGGGACTCAGCCTTTCTGTCTAAAATGAGGTTTTACAGCCTCAGCTGGAGGCACAGGGTCATGTTTGTGTGGGTATCAACAGGATTTACGGCACAATAGCAGTCAAGTAACTCTCCCGCTTTGATCCAGCAGTGTGACACAAGGGTACATGTGGGTTTGTACTCTGCCTGGCTCCCTGTCGGTTTGGCAACGCTCCTTAGCGGGAAGGAAATTATTTCAGTGGATTGTTGAGATTTTTGTTTAGTTTTTTGTTTAATTTGCCAGCATTATGGATAATTATTGTTGACCCTTCTTATCCAGAGCGACTTACAGGAGCAATTAGGGTTAGGTGCCTTGCTCAAGGACACATCGACAGATTTTTCACCTACTCGGCTCGGGGATTAGAACCAGCTACCTTTCGGTTACTGGCACAACGCTCTTAACCACTAAGCTACCTGCTGCCCTTTAAGGCTGGCCCTTAAAATAGCTACACGAAGGTACCCAAGGACATGCAACACTCTTTAGCTTGGAGTGAATTAATGTCAGTGAATCGAAAGACTGAGCTAAGAACCTTATCTTATTTTTTCAGTGTTATGGATACTTTGTGAAGGCTGACCCTTAAAATAGCTACACAAAAGCACCCAAGGACACCCTGCCTCGTAAGGGTTACATCACAGGTTTGAAGTCCTTTCTCTGAAATCAGTGAAGTATGAAATGTGAAATTAATCACACAAAAATGTGCCTGTATAAAGATAGAATACATGACAGAAGTAACTTTTACATTAACCTATACAAGCACAAGGAAATGGTATCAATAACAACCACAGCAATATTGACTTCAAAGAGTTTGGTGTATGACAAATCTAAAATCCAACAAACAAGAACCTATTATGAAACATGGAAATAAAGACCAGTCATGTTTATTATCATGGGTGACTATAACATTGTTTGCCTGGCCATTGGACCACAAGTATGAACTAACTCAGTTATTCTCTGTTGTACATTCTTCAAATTTGTTTGTTGATTAGGAAGGAATTTCAATCCCTTTCTTCCAATTCATGCTTTCAATTTTACATTCAGAGCCCGCAGGAACAAATGAATATGATTGACTTTAAACTTGGACTGGAACAATCGGTGAATAAAGAGACAGAGACACTATGATGACGTATTTGGAAACGCTGAAGGTTGAAATATTTCCCTGTTAATATTGTTTGCGTTGTTTTAATCTGTGTAATTTCGGTCTCTCCATGGAGATGAGAAAATAAATAAACCATAATCTAGCTGGGGAAAACCATAGCTGGGATAGCATGACCTTGTAGCGATAAAATACGAGGCTAGATAACAAAACATGTTATAGTACTATTTGGGAAAATGACGCTACGTTTGGCATTTGGCATGAGAATTCTGCTTATGCAAGTCTTTTTTGGGGATGTTGATGCTGATTTGCTTAGCATGAGGCAACATTAAATAGGAGCACCTGCAGTTTTGTAGCTAACTTCCTGCTCATCCAAGACACACGAGGCACTAATAAAGAGACATCCCTTTAGTTTAGTAGCTAACTTCCTGTTCATCCAAGACACATGAGGCACTAATAAAGAGACATCCCTTTAGTTTAGTAGCTAACTTCCTGTTCATCCAAGACAGAAACTATATACAGCCTCCTCCATTATCAACAAAGTGGCTTCATTCTCCTCTTTACATCCGCGTTGATTGGTCTGCTGGGTCTCTGTGCCTGGACCTCAATTTGTCTATTGACTCAGCTCGGCCAAAACAGGGTCAATGTGATACAGTAACGCAGTCATTGGTAAAGCTTTGGACACAAGATACCTTACTTTCAGAGCTTGGCAGTAATTATGTTTTCTTTGTGAAGGAGAGAAAGCAAACACTATTGTTTGCTCACGGACCATGACCCTTGCTCACACTACCTAAATACCTCTCTTTCGCCCTTCTTTCACTCCTCCTTTCATCCTCTCGTCTCCACAGCTCTGGAAGAGAGGAGAGAGGAAAAACAACCGCACCCAACCAGGTGTTTCTCTGGTCTCGATACACCCCAGAAATGATCAGATAGGAGCCCCATCTAGTTGTCTATCTGCTCTCCTCCATCTGTTGAACGCTCTTCTTGTTTTTGGGGTTGGGGCTAGTTGAAAAGCCTTCTCCGTTGATAAACCATCACTGTAACGCCAGCTAACGCAAGAGGAATGCATGTTGACACTGAGCAGAGGAAAACTAAGCTCTGTTGGGATAAGTTATAGTTATGAACACAGTTTTAAGGAATCAGGTTTACCCATTTGAATCTGATGGGGATGGTGATGGAAAAGTCAGCGAACACCAATGAATTTTCAAATCTTGCAAAAAGTAGGGTTTCTTAACAGCGTCTATAGGTGTGATTCATTCACTGATGATGACACTGAGACTTACATTTCCGAAACACGATGCTGGTAGCCTGTAGTGGATGTTATATAACAGCTTTAGATTCACGCTCATTTTTTCCATATTTATTTATGTTTATTGATGGGAATATATAATCCTTATCCTTATAGAATCCTTATCCTTCTAAAATCCTTATCCTTCTAGAATCCTTATCCCAGGTGCTGAGAATGTAAACCTGAAGACATTGTGGGCTGGGAGGCCCAATAGAAAAATCTAATCTCAGTAGTGTCTACGAGCCCCCTTTAGCAATACTTCACAAAAGTACATCTATGTATCATCCATCCCAGTGTACCAACTGTCATCTGCCAATATATTTCTCAAATAAATATTCCAGAGCCCCAGGCTCCATGGGCTTAACAGCTTCCGCCATTGAAATCCAACATCTTGAATTTGTATCTTTATTTCGTCTCTTGGCGTGGCTGTGTTACGCAGCAGTACTACCTTCGATGGGTTTGGACGATGGTGAGACACCTTACTGAGAAATAAGAGACCAGAGCACATGAGCAACATCTGTTCAGAGGGATTTTATAAGAGGCTGGATGTCCTCCTCTTCCTCTGGTATTTCTTGTTTTGGGACTTTTGATCGTTTGATATTGACCCCTTGGACTGGATTAGTTTCTGGCAGTCATACAACACGAATGGCTTCTGAGGTCACGGGAAAAATAGTTCAGTTCTTCAATGAAATATTCAATGAAATAACTTTATTCATATCCACTATCTTCCAACTGTACTTTACAAACCATCATATGGCGTTAGACCTTTGAGTCTTACAAATCAGATTAATAATTTACCTACAGACAGGGATGGAATTGAAGGATTTTGGGCACTGACCAGCCGGGTTAGTAGACCACCATTTTTAGTAGCCCGTGTCCAAAATCTGTGTAAACAACATTTCACTATTCGGTTGGCTAGTTGGGCACCTTTTCGACTAGCCCGGTCTGAAAAGTACTAGCCTCGGGCTAGCGGGCTAGCTTCATTTCCATCCCTGCCTACAGATGTTTTTTATTGCAAATGTGACAACATGGCGTAACATGGTTTCTATGTACAATATGACGTTACAAACCTTTTATATAATGACTTTAATGAGAGAAATCCACGAAGGGGAGGGGTGACTGCAGTACATGAAGGAAAGTGCAAGTATTAGCCTTATTAGGGGCTCTATTCAATTCAGCGTTACGGCATGATTGAAATTTAAAGGCAATGTTCCCACGTTAGTGGAAACTGCATTCATGGTAAGCGCTGCAGACGTCGGCTCAATAGGAATTGTTTTCAGCGATACAGATTGAATAGAGCCCCCAGTTAAAACCACAGGAATTAACTCAGCAGCAGCAGGCAGCTACAGTCGAAGGGGGGTACTTGTCTGCCAGTGGGGCTTGTGACCTACTGAAGTGAGGTACTATAGCGAGGGCTTTCCGTGTTAAGCCGCTAAGCCCCCCCCCCCCCCCCCCCCGTGATTTAGCAACGTCTGCTTGCCTGGTGGACATTTTGAAACAACTCAGGTAAAGCCCATTTCCCTCCGACCTTCCGCCCTGCCATTAAACCCCTAGGTAGATAAGTACAGCAGGTATGCAGAGTATTTGTCACACTTAAGTGGCATGTAAAGACTGTACTTGAATGCAAAATCATGTTGTTTTTTTCTCCTTCCAAAACTTGAACATAATGAAGGGGCAATGAGCTTAAGGGCCCCCCTCAAAGACAACTCCTTTCTGCTTGAAGCCCAATCATCCAAGTGTTTTTTCCCTTTCCCTCTCTCTCATACTGCACCTCCCTTCTCTCTCCCCTCATACTGCACCTCCCTTCTCTCTCCCCTCATACTGCACCTCCCTTCTCTCTCTCTCATACTGCACCTCCCTTCTCTCTCTCTCATACTGCACCTCCCTTCTCTCTCCCCTCATACTGCACCTCCCTTCTCTATCTCTCATACTGCACCTCCCTTCTCTCTCTCTCATACTGCACCTCCCTTCTCTCCTCTCTCTCATACTGCACCTCCTCTTCTTCTCTACTCCCCTCATACTGCACCTCCCTTCTCTCTCCCTCATACTGCACCTCCCATCTCTCTCTCTCATACTGCACCTCCCTTCTCTCTCTCTCATACTGCACCTCCCTTCTCTCTCTCATACTGTACCTCCCTTCTCTCTCTCTCATACTGCACCTCCCTTTCTCTCTCCTCTCATACTGCACCTCCCTTCTCTTCCTCTCATACTGCACCTCCCTTTCTTATCCTCATACTGCACCTCCCTTCTCTCTCCTCTCTCAATGCACCTCCTTTCAATCTCATACTGCACTCCTTCTCTCTTCTCATACTGCACCTCCCTTCTCTCTCCTCATACGCACCTCCTTCTCTAGTCCCTCTACTGCACCCCCTTTCTCTCTCAACTAGCACCTCCTTCTCTGCTTCTACTAGCACCTCGCTTCTCATCTCCCTATAAGGCAACCTCCCTTTACCAGCCTATGAGGCTGCCAGTCCTCTTCTGCTCTCCTCATACTGCAGAACCATCCCTTCTCTATCTCATACTGCAACCCTGTCTCTCTCTCAGATAGAACTCACCTTCCTTTTCATACGATCTTAACTTGAACTCATACTGGACCGTGGTTCCCTTTCTCACCTCTCTCTCATACTGCACCTCCCTTCTCTTCCCCTCATACTGCACCTCCCTTCTCTCTCTCATACTGCACCTCCCTTCTCTCTCTCTCATACTGCACCTCCCTTCTCTCTCCTCATACTGCACCTCACTTCTCTCCTCTATACTGCACCTCCCTTCTCTACTCTCATATGCACCTCCCTTCTCTCTCTCTCATACTGCACCTCCCTTTCTCTTCTCATACTGCACCTCCCTTTCTCTCTCTCTCATACTGCACCTCCTTCTCTTCTCTCATACTGCACCTCCCTTCTCTCCTCCTTCTCTATCTCTCATACTGCACCTCCCTTTCTCTCTCGCTCATACTGCACTCATAACGCATAGAGAAAGAACAGAGGACAGAGAGAGCAAAGAAACAACAGCAGTACAATGGGAGTTCCATCTACACAGTTGCTGTGTGTGTGTGGTGTGGTGTGAGAACCAGGGTGTGTGTGTGTGTGGTGTGGTGTGAGAACCAGGGTGTGTGTGTGTGGTGAGAGTGTGAGCATGTGTGGGTGACGTTTCTTGGCACAATATAAAAGTAAATGTTTGTTTAACACCAACAACAGCCAAAGATCATTATTCAGTCTCATTTAAGAAGTGATTAGAGGACTGAAAAATCATTACTGGAAACAAAAAGGAGAGAGAGAGAGAGAGAGAGAGAGAGAGAGAGAGAGAGAGAGAGAGAGAGAGAGAGAGAGAGAGAGAGAGAGAGAGAGAGAGAGAGAGAGAGAGAGAGAGAGAGAGAGACAGAGTCAGAGACAGAGACAGAGTGAGAGAGATCCAGTGTTGTGAAGAAAGTGAGAGTAATGCAGGAAAATACACAGCAGTAGTTTGAATACCCCTGCACAGTGTTTTACTGGCAGCAGCTGGAATCTGAAGAATGTCTGCCATCTGAGGTTGTCCTTGAAGAAAGGTGCTTTTAAATAATGTGTCCCAGAATACCTGTGTTCTTTCCCCTCCATGGTTGATGGGAATCCCCTCTCTTACCACCCCGACTCACGATATCACAACACAGAAAAGTACAGTATAATGCAATATGATACAACTTCACTCATCCTGTTTGGCCAAGTAGTTTCAGGGCTGCAGTGGATGCCATATGCACATGCAGTACATTAACACACACACACACACACACACACACACACATACACATACACACAAACACACAAATTACCTATCTACAATAAATGAATATCAGAATACCTATTGTGAACTGCAGCATAATCCTAGTCAAGATCATAGAATGGGATAAAAGCTGCATATTAGTGACCTATATAATTGACCTATATTAGTGACCCATACAATATGAAACAGGCAGTACATTGCTTTATTCAATAGCAGAGGGACTACCATGAACGGAGGTAGAATTAGGGCAATTCCTCGGTAACGGAATTATGCTTTGACTCAGATTTCTCACTTTAAAATGTATGCCAAAGCAAAAACCATTCATTTCAAAGTTGAACAAACTATACAACTCTATGCACAAGGACTACTTTAAAACAATTGATACAGACAATTTCACAAAAACACATTTACTGGAAGAGCTGTGCAGATCTAAAGTTTGGTAACAGATTTACGCTCAGATTTCCAAAAACTCTCTTAAATATCTGCTCCGGATTAAGATTCAAAGTTGTCTGCAGAAAAGGGATTTCAGCTATGACGTGACAACTTGAGTAAAAAAATTAAAAATGTTGGTTATTGAACTACAGTTGGTGAAGTGGATTTACAACGGAATTACGGTAACGGATAGGTAATGGGTGCCTGATCTGTACTATACAGAAATACATAATTATGGATATGAATATCATTCTCTTCATGGTGATGTATTCTGAATAGGTACACAAAGGTATCAATATGCAATATCCTTATTTTGAATATTTGGGAATTATACTTCACACTGGCTATTATTGTAATGCGCTCCGCCCCCAAACAAGACCACATTTTGGTTGGTCTGGACCAGACCAAATCTGAACCAATCATAGACGTCGATGTTTCACAAGTTTGGACATCACAGTACAGCACAGTAGAGTACAGTACAGAAAAGTAAATATGTTCAATACAGTACAGTTGAGTACATTAAAATACAGTACATTAGACTGTACTCTACTCTAGTGTACTGTACTGTACTGAACTGATGTTGGTGCTGCAGTGGATAGCGGACGTTTTATTTTGTGTGTGTTTTTTATGCTGATGTTAACCTCTTTTGTACATAATGTCTCCGGCCATCATTTCCTATGACCGAAAACAGCTTCTGGACATCAGAACAGCGATCACTAACCTCGATTTGGATGAAAGATTTCTACTTCAACGAGTCGGCAGCTCTAGACGTTCTGCTTACTCCGGACCAAAAGAGGAAGTGGTGGTGAACAAGAGGTAGACCTTCCTGACAAGATTACGTTGGCTAACAAATAGACTGCCATTGCATTCTGTTCTGTTGGCGAATGTGCAGTCACTGGAGAACAAACTGGATGAATTCCATTCGAGACTATCCTATCAACGGGACCTGAAGAACTGTAATATTCAATGTTTCTCAGAGTCTTGGCTGAACGAGGACATGGATATACAGCTTGCTGGTTTTTCTATGCCTCATCAATATCGGACGGCAGACTTGGGTAAGGAGAGAGGGGAGGGGTATGTCTATTTGTTAACAACAGCTGGTGCGCAATTTCTAATTTTAAGGAAGTCTCAGGTTTTTGCTTGCGTAAGTTAGAATACCTCCTGATAAGCTGCAGACTATGCTATTTACCAAGCAAGGTATCATCTATATATTTCATATCTGTCTATTTACCGCCACAAACAGATGCTGGCAATAAGGCCGCACTCAATGAGCTGTATAGGGCATTAAGCAAACAAGGAAATGCACATCCAGAGGTGATTTTAATGCAGGGAAACTGAAATCCGTTTTACCTCAACTAAAGGTGACAAAACTCTTGATCACCTTTACTCCACACACAGAAACGCATACAAGGCTCTACCCTTGCCTTCCTTTTGTCCCATGTGGCTCAGTTGGTAGAGCACGGCGCTTGCAACGCCAGGGTTGTGGGTTCATTTCCCATGGGGTACCAATACGAAACAAATATATGTTCTCATCTGCTAAATAACTACCATGTAAACCTGCAAATCTGACAATAACTTTATCCTCCTGATTCTTGCTTACAAGCAAAAACTCAAACAGGAAGTACCAGTGACGTGCTCAATATGGAAGTGGTCCGATAAAGCAGATGCTAAGCTACTGGACTGTTTCGCTAGACTGGAATATGTTATCGGGATTCATCCGATAACATTGATCAGTCACCGGCTTCATTAATAAGTGCATCGACGACGTCATCCCCACAGTGAACGTACGTACATATCCCAAACCAGAAGCCATGGATTACAGGCAACATCCACACTGACCTGCCGCTTTCATGGAGTGTGACACTAATCTGGATACTTATAAGAAATCCTGCTACTACCTCTGACAAGCCATCAAACAGGCAATGCGTCAGTAGAGGATTAAGATCGAATCCTACTATGCTGGCTCTGACGCTCGTCGGATGTGGCAGGGCATGCAAAACATCACAGATTACAAAGGGAAATCCAGCCGCGAGCTGCCCAGTGACGTGAGCCTACCAGATGAGCTAAAAGCCTTCTATGCTCGTGTCGAGGCAAGCAACACTGAACCATGCATGAGCACACAAGCTGTTCTGGATGACTGTGTGATCTCGCTCTCTGTAGCCAATGTGAGTAAGACCTTTAAACAGGTTAACATTCACAAGGCAGCGAGGCCAGATGGATTACTCAGATCATGCGCTGATCAGCCAGCTAGCAAGTCTCTTCACTAACATTTTCAACCTCTCCCTGACCCAGTCTGTAATACCTACATGTTTCAAGTAGACCACCATAGTCCGTGTGCCCAATAACGCCAAGGTAACCTGTTTAAATGACTTTTGCCCCGTAGCACTTATATCTGTAGCCATGAAATGCTGGTCATGGCTCACATCAACACCATCATCCCAGACACCCTGGACTCCCTCCAATTCGCATACCGCCCCAACAGATCCACAGATGATGCCATCTCTATTGCACTCCACACTGCCCTGTCCCACCTGGATAAGAGGAACATCTATGTGAGAATATTGTTCATTGACAGCTCATTGTTCAACACCATAGTGCCCTCCAAGCTCATCACTAAACTCAGGACCCTGGGACTGAACACCTTACTCTGCAACTGGATTCTGGACTTCCTGATGGGCCGCCCCCAGGTGGTGAGGGTAGGCAACAACACATCCGCCACACTGACCCTCAACACGGGGGCCCCTCAGGGTGCGTGCTTAGTCCCCTCCTGTACTCCCTGTTCATCCATAACTGCATGCCCGCGCACGACTCCAACACCATCATTACGTTTGTTGACGACACAAAAGTGTTAGACCTGATCACAGACGATGATGAGACAGCCTATAGGGAGGAGGTCAGAGACAACAACCTTTCCCTCAACGTCAGTAAGACAAAGGAGCTGATTGTGGACTACAGAAAACGCAGGCAGAGTACCCCCCCCTCCCCCATCCACATCGATGGGGCTGTAGTGGAGCGTGTCGAGAACTTCCAAGTTCTTCGGTGTCCACATCACTTAGGAATTAACATGGTCCACACACACTAACAAAGTCGTAAAGAAGACACGACAATGCCTCTTCCCCCTCAGGAGGCTGAAAAGATTTGGCAAGGGCCCTCAGATACTCAAAAAGTTATACAGCTGCACCATTGACAGCATCTTGACTGGCAGCATCACCGCTTGGTATGGCAATTGCTTGGCATCTGACCGCAAGGCGCTACAGAGGGTAGTGCGTATCGGCCAGTACATCACTGGGGCCAAGCTTCCTGCCATCCAGGACCTCTATACCAGGCGGTGTTAGAGGAAGGCCCTAAATATTGTCAAAGACTCCAGCCACCCAAGTCATAGCCTGTTCTCTCTGCTACAGCACGGCAAGCGGTACCACAGGACCATGAACAGCTTCTACCTCCAAGCCATAAAACAGCTTCTACCCTGAACCAAATAGCTACCCGGACTATCTGCATTGACCCTTTTTGCACTAACTATTTTGACTCATCACATATGCTGCTGCTACTGCTTATTATCTATCCTGTTGCCTAGTCACTATACCCCTACCTATATGTACATATCTACCTCAATGACCTTGTACCCCTGCACATTGACTCGGTACTGGTACCCCATCTGTATAGCCAAGTTATCGTTACTCATTGTGGATTTTTTCCTTCCGTTATTATTTTTCTATTTTTCTCTCTGCATTGTCGGGAAGGGCCCGTAACTAAGTATTTCACTGTTAGTCTACACCTGTTGTTTACGAAGCATGTGACGAATTCATTTTTATTTGATTTGAACTGAACTTTTCTGTACTGTGCTGTACTGTGCTGTGCTGTATTGTCGTGTACTGTGCTGTCCAAACTTAGTAGATGTCAGCAAGAGCCGGGAGAGGTGACATTAACTGGAGAGTGAGAGAAGAGAGAGAGTAACTATCTGTAACCATCTGTCTTATTTAACCATACCAAAAGTAGCATGGAAAGCTTCAAGTTCCTTGGCGTACACATCACTGACAAACTGAAATGGACCACCCACACATACAGTGTGGTGAAGAAGGCGCAACAGAGCCTCTTCAACCTCCGGAGGCTAAAGAAATTTGGCTTGGCACCTACAACCCTCACAAACCTTTACAGATGCACAATTGAGAGCATCCTGTCAGGCTGTATTACCACCTGGTATGGCAACTGCACCGCCCGCAACAGCAAGGCTCTCCAGAGGGTGGTGCAGTCTGCCCAACGCATTACCGGGGGCAAATTACATTTTATTTTAAAGGCTGGCTACTACTACATCTTACATTTACATTTTAGTCATTTAGCAGACACTCTTATCCAGAGCGACTTACAGTTAGTGAATGCATACATTATTTATTTTTTATTTTTTCATGCTGGCCCCCCATGGGAATCGAACCCACAACCCTGGCGTTGCAAATGCCATGCTCTACCAACTAAGCTACCTCCCTCCAGGACACCTACAGCACCCCATGTCACAGGAAGGCCAAAAATATAATCAAGGACATCAACCACCCGAGCCACTGCCTGTTCACCCCGCCATCATCCAGAATGCGAGGTCAGTACAGGTGCATCAAAGCTGGGACCGAGAGACTGAAAAACAGCTTTTATCTCAAGGCCATTAGACTGTTAAACAGCCATCACTAGCACATTAGAGGCTGCTGCATACAGACATAGATTAGAAATCACTGGCCACTTTAAGAAATGGAACACTAGCCACTTTAATAATGTTTACATATCTTGCATTACTCATCTCATATGTATATACTGTATTCTATACTATTCTACTGTATCTTAGTCCATGCCGCTCTGACATCGCTCGTCCATGTATGTATATATTCTTAATTCATTCCTTGCTTAGATTTGTGTGTATTGGATGTATGTTGTGAAATTGTTAGATATTACTTGTTAGATATTACTGCACTGTTGGAGCTAGAAGCACAAGCATTTAGCTACACCCGCTATAACAAATGTTTAAGTGGAAAACTTAATGGTCAATGATTATTATAGAGAACGGCCTACGAAATGGGTTGTCAATGGGTTATTGTAGAGAGCGGCCTAGGAAATGGGTTGTCAATGGGTTATTATAGAGAACGGCCTAGGAAACTGGTCATCAATGTGTTATTATTGAGAACGGCCCAGGCAACGGGTTGTCAATGGGTTATTAAAAATACCCTGTATGGAACAGCGGGGACTGTGAAGAGGCACAAACAGACACAGACACACGTACACATGATAAGACACGGAATCTACACACACGTACACATGGATGTTGTATTGTAAATATGTGGTGGTGGAGTGGAGGCATGAGGGAACACATTGAATGTGTTGGGTAAGGTGTTATGAAATGTAATGTCATTTAGTATTTTAAACTGTATGTAACTGTCTTATGTTGCTGGATTCCACGCCTTGGCGGCAGCTAATGGGGGATCATGGGGATCCATAATAAATACAAATATTGGATGTAGGTGACTGATGTTTTTCAGAAAGAAATTGAGCGAGCTGGAACACTTTCTCTCTGCAGGGTGAAGGCTTTCGGAGTATCCCGTCTCTCACGGAGCAGCGAGCGCTCTCTCACTGCTCCCTCTGAAACCTGGACTCTGTGAACTCCAACTAAGCTCACCCCTGGATCCACAC
>LR778288.1:6429300-6580318 GCA_902810595.1 Coregonus sp. 'balchen'
ATCCAAATGCACTCTGGCAAACTTCAGACGGGCCTGGACATGTACTGGCTTAAGCAGGGGGACACGTCTGGCACTGCAGGATTTGAGTCCCTGGCGGCGTAGTGTGTTACTGATGGTAGGCTTTGTTACTTTGGTCCCAGCTCTCTGCAGGTCATTCACTAGGTCCCCCCGTGTGGTTCTGGGATTTTTGCTCACCGTTCTTGTGATCATTTTGACCCCACGGGATGAGATCTTGCGTGGAGCCCCAGATCGAGGGAGATTATCAGTGGTCTTGTATGTCTTCCATTTCCTAATAATTGCTCCCACAGTTGATTTCTTCAAACCAAGCTGCTTACCTATTGCAGATTCAGTCTTCCCAGCCTGGTGCAGGTCTACAATTTTGTTTCTGGTGTCCTTTGACAGCTCTTTGGTCTTGGCCATAGTGGAGTTTGGAGTGTGACTGTTTGAGGTTGTGGACAGGTGTCTTTTATACTGATAACAAGTTCAAACAGGTGCCATTAATACAGGTAACGAGTGGAGGACAGAGGAGCCTCGTAAAGAAGAAGTTACAGGTCTGTGAGAGCCAGAAATCTTGCTTGTTTGTAGGTGACCAAATACTTATTTTCCACCATAATTTGCAAATAAATTCATTAAAAATCCTACAATGTGATTTTCTGGATAAAAAAAATCCCCATTTGTCTGTCATAGTTGACGTGTACCTATGATGAAAATTACAGGCCTCTCCCATCTTTTTAAGTGGGAGAACTTGCACAATTGGTGGCTGACTAAATACTTTTTTCCCCCACTGTATATATAATTGTGTGTATAGACAGTATGGAAAGTATATGAATAGAAAAGGTGTATACAGCAGTAGATATATAGGATGAACCATGACTAGAATAAACTATATACATAAAGTGGGTAAAACAGTATGTAAACATTATTAAAGTGACCAGTGTTCAATGACTCTATGTACATTGGGCAGCAGTCTCTAAAGTGCAGGGTAGAGTACAGGGTGGTAGCCGGCTAATGGTGACTGTTTAACAGTCTGATGGGCTGGAGATAAAAGCTGTTTATCAGTCTCTCGGTCCCAGCTTTGATGCACCTGTACTGTCTCCTCCTTCTAGATGGTATCAGGTTGAACAAACCGTGGCTCGGGTTGCTGGGGTCCTTGATGATCTTCTTGGCCTTCCTGTGACACTGGGTGATACAGATTTCTCCTGAAGTTGAAGATGCGCTGTTGAACCTTCTTCACCACACTGTCTGTGTGAAGGGACCATTTCAGGTCGTCAGTGACCGGGGGTGGGGGCTTTACTTGGCTCATCGCGCTCTAGCGACTCCTTGTGGCAGGCCGGATGCCTGCAGGCTGACATCGGTTGTCAGTTGAACAGCGTTTCCTCCGACACATTGGTGCAGCTGGCTTCCGGGTTAAGCGAGTGGGTGTTAAGAAGCGTGGCTTGGCGGGTCATGTTTCAGAAGACCATTGGGGAGTTGCAGCGATGAGACAAGATTGTAATCACAAAAAGGGGGGTAAAAATGACAACATAAATAATAGAAGATAGCTAGATACAGTAATGCCAATGTTCTTTTTAGGACCATGAATTCCACGAACAATCATCATATAGCCTTTGATGTTTGGGGTAAAACACATAAGATCTTTAAAATCTATAGATAAGATACAATTTAATGAGCTACACTATGAAACACCAAAGAAATTCAATTCACTCTCCTTCCCCATATTTCCTCTTTCCATCGCTTCTTAAAGCATTATTCCTGGTCCATGTGATTCTTATGAGCCCTTCCGGCTCACACAAGCCAAGGCTCGTGCAAGGCTACTTACTTTTATTATGTGATCAAGGGCCACGTGAGTTTCTAGCTTTCCTTTGAGTCTGGCCTTCCGATTGGACGGACAGAGAGACAGCTGAGCTGAGCTTCCTCTGATGTGTGCAGACACACACACACACACACACACACACACACACACACACTTGAGCTTCCTCTGATGTGTGCTGACGCAGTAGGTGAACACTCCCTCGCCACCATTAATTGTCTGTACTTCCTAAACCATTCTTCTTTAACCTTTCCCTTCCTCTCTGTCTTCCTTAACCCCTGTACCCCAGAGGGATTATTATCATTTAGTGTAGTTTCAATCACGTGTGGCCATTCTGTTCCCAGAATCTTCCATAGCCTACTGCCTGAAAACCATCTTCACTCCATCTCCCTCCCTCCCCTCCCCTCCTCCTCCTCCTCCTCCTCCTCCTCCTCTATCTCCTCCTCCTTCTCCTCTTCTATCTCCTCTTCCTCTATCTCCTCCTCCTCCTCTATCTCCTCTTCCTCCTCTTCCTCCTCCTCCTCTATCTCCTCATCATCTTCCTCCTCCTCCTCTTCCTCCTCCTCCTCTATTTCCTCCTCCTCCTCTATCTCCTCCTCTATCTCCTCCTCCTCCATTTCCTCCATCTCCTCCTCCTCCTCCTTCTCCTTCTCCTCTTCTCTCTTCCCTCCTCCTCCTCCGCTCCCTATCTTCCTCCCCCATCTTCCTCTCCTCCTCCTCCTCCTCTTCCTCCTCCTCCTCCTCCCCTCCTCCTCCTCCTTCCTCCTCCTCCTCTTCTCCTCTTCTCCTCTTCCTCCTCCTCTATTTTCTTATCATCCTCCTCATCTTCCTCCTCCTCCTCCTCTTCCTCCTTCTCCTCTTCCTCCTCCTCTACATCATCCTTCTCCTCCTCCTCCTCCTCCTCCTCCTCTCCCTCCTCCTTAACTCTTGGATCCCAGATGTGCTAATGTGTGACCGTGACTCAACGTTTGTGAATGTGCTTGAAAATCAAAGACAATGTGTGATTAAGTGCGCTTCCCAAATGGCATCCTTTTCCCTTTATAGTGCACCCATATAGGGAATAGGGTGCCAATAGGGTCTTAAAGGATCATCATTAATATGTCCGATACAGTCTGGGACTATTTATGGAATGTTCTAAATTATCTAGAATGCAAATAACAGGAATCCAGCTAGGAGAAATAAGTTATATGATCATTAGTGAATTGTGAGCATGCACACATAGTTAAGGGGTAACTGGGTGTGGACATCAAAGGCTGGAGTGTAGATCTCCTATCAGAGACTTGGAAACACACACCCACACACCCACAAACACCTCATCATGTGGTCTAGGGCAGGCTGTTATAATCCAAGTCATGATGGTGATTCCCCACAGCATCGACACACAGCATGCCGGTGATTCCCCACAGCATCCACACACAGCATGCCAGTTAATGGAGAGAGAGCGAGTTCACAGAAGAACTCTTTAGATTCTCAGAATCTGATAGGACTCGAGACTGGACCTTTGTTTGGGTGTCTGGTCTTAGAAGATAGTACGTCTCCCTTCTGACAAAATGATGGAAGTGATTTTCCAGATAAAATAAGTAACAAGGTGTTTTTTTAAATTATTTTTTTATTTATTTTTTGGGGGTAGATCAGCTTAATATTGCTGATAGATTGTAACTTCCTTCAATGTAATTGTCTGCATCACTTCCAATCCCCCATGATTTTTAAAAAATATATATATATACAGTGGGGAGAACAAATATTTGATACACTGCCGATTTTGCAGGTTTTCCTACTTACAAAGCATATAGAGGTCTGTAATTTTTTATCATAGGTACACTTCAACTGTGAGAGACGGAATCTAAAACAAAAATCCAGAAAATCACATTGTATGATTTTTAAGTAATTAATTTGCATTTTATTGCATGATATAAGTTTTTGATCACCTACCAAACACTAAGAATTCCGGCTCTCACAGACCTGTTAGTTTTTATTTAAGAAGCCCTCCTGTTCTCCACTCATTACCTGTATTAACTGCACCTGTTTAAACTCGTTACCTGTATAAAAGACACCTGTCCACACACTCAATGAAACAGACTCCAACCTCTCCACAATGTCCAAGACCAGAGAGCTGTGTAAGGACATCAGGGATAAAATTGTAGACCTGCACAAGGCTGGGATGGGCTACAGGACAATAGGCAAGCAGCTTGGTGAGAAGGCAACAACTGTTGGCGCAATTATTAGAAAATGGAAGAAGTTCAAGATGACGGTCAATCACCATCGGTCTGGGGCTCCATGCAAGATCTCACCTCCTGGGGCATCAATGATCATGAGGAAGGTGAGGGATCAGCCCAGAACTACACGGCAGGACCTGGTCAATGACCTGAAGAGAGCTGGGACCACAGTCTCAAAGAAAACCATTAGTAACACACTACTCCGTCATGGATTAAAATCCTGCAGCGCACGCAAGGTCCCCCTGCTCAAGCCAGCGCATGTCCAGGCCCATCTGAAGTTTGCCAATGACCATCTGGATGATCCAGAGGAGGAATGGGAGAAGGTCATGTGGTCTGATGAGACAAAAATATATATTTTTGGTCTAAACTCAACTCGCCGTGTTTGGAGGAAGAAGAAGGATGAGTACAACCCCAAGAACACCATCCCAACCGTGAAGCATGGAGGTGGAAACATCATTCTTTGGGGATGCTTTTCTGCAAAGGGGACAGGACGACTGCACCGTATTGAGGGGAGGATGGATGGGGCCATGTATCGTGAGATCTTGGCCAACAACCTCCTTCCCTCAGTAAGAGCATTGAATATTGGTCGTGGCTGGGTCTTCCAGCATGACAACGACCTGAAACACACAGCCAGGGCAACTAAGGAGTGGCTCCGTAAGAAGCATCTCAAGGTCCTGGAGTGGCCTAGCCAGTCTCCAGACCTGAACCCAATAGAAAATCTTTGGAGGGAGCTGAAAGTCCGTATTGCCCAGCAACAGCCCCGAAACCTGAAGGATCTGGAGAAGGTCTGTATGGAGGAGTGGGCCAAAATCCCTGCTGCAGTATGTGCAAACCTGGTCAAGACCTACAGGAAACGTATGATCTCTGTAATTGCAAACAAAGGTTTCTGTACCAAATATTAAGTTCTGCTTTTCTGATGTATCAAATACTTATGTCATGCAATAAAATGCAAATGAATTACTTAAAAATCATATAATGTGATTTTCTGGATTTTGTATAGATATATATATATATATACACATACACATACACACATACATACACATATACATATACACACATACACACACACACATACACACCCACATACATACATACATATATATATATATTCCCCTTTATTACTTTCCAACCCCGCCACCCTTTCCCCACTTGGAGTAAACTAGTGAACAACAACGCCTAGGCCTCTACTTCCAGCCCATACCCACTATCTACATTTTATGAACGCAGTCAATTTTACAATAATTACATTTTGTTTGTTCTTTCTCCTGAACTTCCTCTACTCTCAACCTCTCCGATCATTTTCATGATGTCCATCCGGTTTGCTTCTATATGCCATATCTTTCTAACTGTGCTCCTTCACAAAAGCTCCCAACCTACAACCCATACACTTATTATCGACACAGCGTGCCTACATTATTAGTTATCTTGTTATTGTTTGTTGTTAGTTGTTATTAGTCCCATCCTTCAATTCCATTCAACACCTCCCATCTATCTTTTAACACCATCCATATAGGATTTCTATTTGCCATATATATTTCAACTGTACTGTGATGTCTTACAAAAGTTCTGAACCTTTCTATTCTCATTGTTTCTACAGATTGTGAATTGAAAATAAAAAAAATTGCTAATAGTATTATTATGTTATTGATCGATTGACTATGACTTTTCAGATCACCTAGTAGTGCTATCTGCAGGGTTAGCTCCAGGTAAATATTGCAATCCTTTAGCCATTCCTGGACCTGTGTCCAAAAACAAGCAACAAATGGACAGTACCAAAACAAATGATCTAATGATTCTGGGAAGATTGTATCCCCCATATAAATAACATTCTATTGGTAGCAAGAATTTTATATAATAATTTAAATTGAAAGATTCTAAGTTTTGAATCCAGTGTCGTTTTGCGTATCAGTTCATAAACACTATGCCATGGGATCGGTACGTCAGAAATCTCTTCCCAACTATTTTGCAATCTATATGGGACGGCTGTCAATCCTTTGGTCCTTAAATGAAACTGATATACTTTTTTATTTATTACAGTTTTCCTTAACCAATTATGTTCTTTAAAGCAAGGCCGACAGACAAGTTCCTTACTTTCTCCTCCTTCCACTTTCCTCTTCCATTTTTGCGGTAAGGCTGCAATTATTTGGTTATAATTTTGGGTAGAGCAGATATGTCCATATGTTTTTGTTAGCTGCATGTGCGACATAACTCCACCAGCCTACCGATGATATCAATTACAAAGATTATACCTTTTTTAAACATTTTGTAAAAAAAAAAGAGTTTTTTTGTCAATTAGTATAATTGAGTTTAACCACAATATTTGTTGCATTATTTGTTCTGGAGTTTCTGGAGGAGTAAATTGAAATTGCAACCAACTTTCTATGGCTTGTTTTAGAAATAGTGATATCTGGGAGATGATTTCCTTTTCAAATAACTGAAAGTGAGTGGTTGTAATCTGAATAAAGGGGAAAAGGCCATTCTTGAACATTGGGTGAGACAATCTTACTAATTTGCTAGAGAACCAGTTCGGATTTAAGTATAACTTTTGTATGACTGAAACTTTTAGTGATAGGTCTAATGCTTTAATATTTAATAATTTCTGTACTCCGAATTGCCGTTCCATATAAAATTGAATATTTTTTTCTCATATAATTTAAAAAACTGTTCGCAGGCAAGACCATAAGCAAATAGGTAAACTGGGATAATATTAAAGAGTTAAACAGGGTTATTTTTCGACAAATTGACAGGCACCCACCTTTCCATTGTAGCAAGATCTATTTTTGCTAACTTTCTATTATAATTTATTGAAGTGAGATCATTTATTTCCTTTGGGGTATGTATTCCGAGTATATCCACATCACCATCAGACCATTTTATTGGTAAACTACATGGCAATGTAAAAATTGTATTTTTTATTGATCCAATACGTAATATAGTACATTTGTCATAATTTGGTTGTAATCCAGAGAGGTTAGAAAATGTATCTAGATCCTCTATGAGGCTGTGGAGTGATTCTAGTTGTGGATTTAAAAGAAAACATGAATCATCAGCGTACAATGACACCTTTGTTTTTAAGCCCTGGATTTCTAATCCCCTGATATTATTGTTGGATCTGATTTTAATAGCTAACATCTCGATGGCCACATTAAATAGATATGCCGATAGTGGACAACCTTGTTTCACTCCTCTTGACAGTTTAAAACTTTCTGAGAAATAGCCATTATTTACTATCTTACACCTAGGGTTACTATACATGATTTTGACCCATTTTGTAAGAGATTCACCTAAATTGAAATGCTCAAGGCATTTATATATAAACCCCAGTCGTACTTTATCAAATGCCTTTTCGAAGTCTGCTATGAATAGCAGGCCTGGTTTCTCCAATTTTCTATAATGTTCTATTGTTTCCAATACTTGCCTTATATTATCTCCAATGTATCTTCCATGTAAAAAAAACTGTCTGATTAGAATGAATAATATCCGACAATACATTTTTAATTCTATGCGCTATACATTTTGCTAGAATCTTTGCATCACAACACTGAAGTGTAAGGGGCCTCCAATTTTTTTTATGGACTGGATCTTTATATTTTCCACTTGTATCCTGTTTCAGTAATAATGAGATCAGACCTTCTTCTTGAGTGTCAGATAATCTACCATTTACATAGGAGTGGTTAAAACATGCTAATAACGGTCCTCTTAGTGTATCAAAAAAGGTTTGGTATACTTCGACTGGTATGCCATCCAACCCTGGAGTTTTCCCAGACTTAAAGGCTTTAATTGCATCCAGAAGTTCCTCCTCTGTAATTTCACCTTCACATTAGTCTTTCTGTTTGGCTGTTAATTTTTAATTATCAATAGAAAAAAAATTAGCTTCAGTTAGAGGAGATGGAGGCGACTGAAATGAAAACATATGCTTAAAGTACCTTGTTTCCTCCTTCAAAATATAATTTGGTGAATCATGGGTTACTCCGTCAATTGTAACCAGTTTCATTAAATTATTTTTGGTAGCATTCCTATGTTGAAGATTAAAAAATAATTTGGTGCTTTTTTCCCCATATTCCATCCAGTTTGCTTTATTTTTATAATATATTACACATGATCTTTCTTGAATAAGTTTCTCAATTTCTTTTAGTTTTTCCTCTAATTTATTCTGAGCCTCTATGTTAAAGTTTTTATTGCCATCTATCTGTTCTGTTAGACTTTCTATTTCCTTTGTTAGTATAAACTCTTTTGACCTAAATTGCTTTTGTTTTCGAGATGAGTACTGAATTGCATGGCCTCTAAAGGCACATTTAAAGGTTTCCCATACAATAAGGGGATTTGCTGTACCTATGTTATGTCGGAAAAAGTCAGTTATAAATTCCTTTGTCCTAGTTAAAAATAAATTATCATCCAATAGGCTTTGATTACATTTCCAATATCCTCTCCCACGTGGAAATTCAGTAAGAGTAATGTATATGCCAATTATATGATGGTCCGACCGCATTCTGTCCCCTATCAACACTTTTTTAACTTTTGGTGCCAACGAGAATGAGATAAGAAAGAAGTCAAGACGACTAGCTTGATTGAGTCTCCGCCATGTATATCTCACTAGATCAGGATATTTAAGCCTCCATATATCTACTAGTTCTAATGTATCCATGACATTCACGATTTCCTTAAGAGCATGTGGGTGATTGTTTGTGGTGTGATATCCTTTACGGTCCATTGAGCTATTTAAAACAGTATTATAATCCCCCACCATAATAATATTGTCTTGAATTGCTTGCAGTGTTGATCATTTATTATATATATATTGTCAAAGAAGTGTGGATCATCATTATTTGGTCCGTAAATGTTAATGAGCCATATCTGTTTATTGTCCAATAACATATGTAAAATAATCCATCTACCTTGCGTATCTATTTGGACAATTTGCACATTCGGATCGAAATTACTATTAATTAACATCATCACCCCTTTTGAATTTCTTTGTCCATGGGAGAAGTAGGTGTTGTTTGTACAATAAGAATAAGATGAATGTCCTAAAGTATGGGTTTCTTTCTGAGAAAGGATTTAAGGTTCAGTGGAAAACAGAGAAATTAGATACCAGGAACATATAGAGACCTGGGGGAGAGATAGATAAGTTACCACCTGTTTCCTTAGATAAGTTACCACCTGTTTCTTTAGATAAGTTACCACCTGTTTCTTTAGATAAGTTACCACCTGTTTCTTTAGATAAGTTACCACCTGTTTCTTTAGATAAGTTACCACCTGTTTCTTTAGATAAGTTACCACCTGTTTCTTCCATTTGGATATTGTCATCTATCACACACAGTACTCATATACTCACATGTGAACACACATAAGTGCACACACACACACACACACACACACACACACACACACACACACACACACACACACACACACACACACACACACACACACACACACACACACACACACACACACACACACACACACACAACTCTCATGCCTAACAAGAATTGACCTGTAGGCCACCATACTGTATGTTTTGGGTTCTTCTCAGGCAGCATGTTGGCTCATGTTACTAACTAATGGTTTCTTTGGTTTAATACTTTCTTCCTAATTTGCATACCTGCACACACACAAACACACACAGACACACACACACATACACACACTAGTGGGCGCACGCACACACAGACACACACACACACTCGCGGGCACACACACACACACACACACACACACACACACACACCACTTCAGTCACATCAGTTAGAGGAGTCTTAATGTGGTGCCTTATCCTGCTGTTACGTCATCTAAGTACAAAAGCTTGAATGTGACAGACAGATAAACACACAACGTATCGTCAAGCAGACGACAGGGCTAAGATAAACGCACAACGTATCGTCAAGCAGACGACAGGGCTAAGATAAAAAGGAAGAAGTTTGAGAAAGAGAGTGAAAAATATTACTCTCAGTTACATAAGCATCTGCATTTGTCTGCTGAGAAGAAGGAAAGCTCATCAGGGAGGTTTATATGATATGGGCGAGACGCTCTGTGCTGACAACAAGAATGTTTGAAAAGGCGAGGGTGTTGTGTGTGTGTCTGTGTGTGTGTTTGGTTTTGTGTGTGTTTTTGGAGAGGTGGGGGGGGCAATTTACAAGAGCCGGCAGCGGTAGCACTTAACATTAGAATGTCAGGAGAAAACAGATAAGCCTCGTCCGTCATTGGCTTCGTCCGTCACAGCCTTGTCCGTGATTGGTTAAAGAGAGTTTATGATGAAGATGCACTTGATGCCCGGTGCTGTCGTTCGGGAGCTGACAGCTGACTAGTTAATCCATGTCTCTTGACCCCTGACCTCTCCTGAGTGTCTATTCACCTTTGACCTTTTCAAAGGTCAGGGTCAACAGACAGCGTTGCGGATATCATTTCCCCCTTTAGCCACAGCTCTAGGATCAGCTTTCTCTCCCGAGTGCTAACCTTACGTTTGAGGGGGAATACAACACAACTGACCTTAGCTCAGTGTCTAAGGCCAACTACTCTGTTGATGACAGACAGGGTCTGCCCTGACCTTGTAACCACTACATTGTAACCACTACCTTGTAACCACTACCTTGTAACCACTACCTTGTAACCACTACCTTGTAACCACTATGCTGTGAGAGAATAGACAGGTTAGGAGGCTAAAGATACAACATTCCCCTCGGGGCATAACGCTGTTGAAACCAGAGAGAGCTCGTACCTTCTCAAGTGACCAAGACATTGATCTGGTCTGGTCAGATTACTGCACTACATAGGAAGGGTAGCTCTGAGTTCACACAGGTGGCCTGACCATGTGACCTGGCCCGAAATGATGAAGACATGTCAAAAACTGCTGAAACTGAAGAGGTTCGGACAAGCTGTAACACACTGAGGAAAATTGGCCGCTCAGCTTGCTAGCGTTGAATTTTCTATGGTAAGTAACGTTAACTAAATTCGATTACCTGAGGTAGCTAATTTAGTAGTAACAGTAGTGCTAACATTAGCTAGCTAGCTAGCCTGCTTAGCTAGCTAGCTACCACTGAAATATTGTAAGCTACCGAGATTAGTTGGTAAGTTATCATAGTCTAAATAATTTTGGTTTAGCTTTAGCTGATGTTGATTGTTGATAGACCAATAAACAAAGAGAGTTCCAAACCTTTCTGCCAATAACAGCTAGTTTTCAGGTTACATATCCCTCCAATTAGGCTCCCTCACTCAGACCACTCCCAGACAGAACTAGCAAAATTCTTGCTAAAGATTTTTGTTGTTGTTGCTAAAAACTCCCAGAGCTGACAAGGTGAAAAATAAGTTTGCCAGTTTTAATCCCTGAGCCAACGAAGTGAACAAAAAATATTGCCAGTTTGAATCTCTGAGCCAACAAGGTGAAATATCTGTCATTCTGCCCCGACAACAACTCCCCAGGTGCCCACACCTCTCTGATTCAAAGGGGTTGCGTTAAAAGTGGAAGTCAAATTTCAGTTGAACCTTAAATATATATATTTTGCTGTCCTAAAAGTATGCAACTCCATCTTGAATTGTTATCACTAGTGATTATTGCATATCAATGCTCGTATTGCACGAGATATTTTTACCGGTTCGTTTTTCTCCTGCTTTTCCTATCTTCATTACAACTTTATCCAAAGTAATCAATCAGCTCATAGGAACATCTCTCAGGATGCCAAAAGATATCACTGCTCACATCATCAAATCTCCATCCTTTTTCCCATACGTCTGTCCACCCCTTCTCTAGTCTTAGACAGCAGACAGACTATAGTCATGTGTTTTCATTTGACATAATTTATTCTCTGCCAGTAGTATACTGTATTATACCATATGTTTTTCCTTCCGCTGATGCCGAAGTTTCCCCAATATCACTTTATCAGAATATTTCCCTTTACATGTTTAATAAAAACCTAACCGCAAAAACAGACATTTTGGAGTGAAATTATAGCTTTAATTAGAAATGTTTCCTTCCACAGCAAGAAATGCTTTTGATGTTGTTAAACAATCATTTAATGTGACAATAAATTGTTAATACATTTTTACCTTTAATATAACTTCCATGTTTAGTCCATAAAATGTTTTTAATACCTTAAAAGTCTTTATTTTGAGAGGTTTCAGAAACTTTTATTCAAAGGAAGTAACTTTCCTCTTTCTTTGAAATCTCTTCGCCACACATTGTTTTAACTGCTTAACGGCCTGGGCCAAGCATATATGAGGTTGGAATAGAACACTGAGCCAAATAGAAGTTCAGAACAGATAGAACTGAACAGAATGGTCCTGTTGTGACACGGACACTGACCTGTATGACACACAGAGACAGAGAGGCAGCCTCAGAGCCCTCTTCCCCCTTTAAAGTGGTCAGAGAAGATTAGAACGCAATGACAGTTAGGTGAAGTTCCTCTCTGTTGACGTGCCAACCACTGTAACCAAGGACAAGTGCTAGAAATGCCATGATTGGTTGTTCGATTGAGTCAAATTCAACCTATGACAGTCATCCGTGGGAAAGTTTGGCCCACAATGCCAAATGGGGCTGAGAGACACTGGCTCCATCACTGGGTGGAAAGATTCCACAAAGGAGAGAAGAGGTGAATACTTCCTCCTAGATTACAATGGCTAAATACTAGAACGCTCCACTCAACACTCGAAGAGGTTGTTTTGACATCTAAGAGGTCATCTGAGTTTGTCCCTCCTACTAAGAGAGGGTGATGCCTTGGGTCTCCTAGTGGTCTGTGAGAGAGAGAGAGAGAGAGAGAGAAAGATTTGTGACCTGTTGCCACAAGAAAAGGGCAACCAGTGAAGAACAAACACCATTGTAAATACAACCCATATTTATGTTTATTTATTTTCCCATTTGTACTTTAACTATTTGCACATTGCTACAACACTGTATATATACATAATATGACATTTGAAATGTCTTTATTCTTTTGAAACTTCTGAGTGTAATGTTTCCTGTTAATATTTATTGTTTATTTCACTTTTGTTTACTATCTACTTCACTTGCTTTGGCAATGTTAACACACGTTTCCCATGCCAATAAAGCCCTTAAATTGAAATTGAAATTGAATTGAGAGAGAGACAGAGAGAGAGAGAGAGCTATAGTGAGGGAGCGAGAAAGTTAAAGAGAGGCAGTGGGGGAGAGAGGGGGGATAGAGAGAAAGAGAAGGAGATCCACCAAACTATCAGGTGTGAAACAGGGAATAGAGGGGGTATGCTAATTTTGTATAGAGCAGACCTAACCCACTCTATTAAATTAGTCAAAACAGGAGCATTTTACATCTGGCTAGAAATTAATAAGGAAATTATCTCAACAGAGAAAAATTTCCACAATAGAATCCCCATACTTTAACGATGACAGCTTCTCCATCCTAGAAGGGGAGACTAGTACATGCCCAGGGACATGTACTAGTCTGTGGCAACTTAAATGCCAGAACTGGACAACAACCTGACACCCTCAGCACACAGGGGGACAGACACCTACCTGGAGGTGACAGCATTCCCTCCCCCATATGCCCACCTAGACACACATGGGTCACAACTCCTGCAGCTCTGTCGGACGCTGGGTATGTACATAGTCAATGGTAGGCTTCGAGGGGACTCCTATGGTAGGTACACCTATAGCTCATGTCTTGGCAGTAGTACTGTAGACTACTTTATCACTGACCTCAACCCAGAGTCTCTCAGAGCGTTCACAGTCAGTCTACTGATACCCCTATCGGATCCCAGAAAAATCACAGTCTACTTGAACAGAGCTATGCTCAATCATGAGGCATCAAAGCCAAAGGAACTGAATAATATTAAGAAATGCTATAGATGGAAGGAAAGTAGTGTGGAAATCTACCAAAAAACGATTAGGCAACAATAAATTCAATTTCTTGGACAAGATGTTTCACTGTAATAGTGAAGGTGTGAACTTGGCAGCAGAAAACCTAAACAGTATATTTGACCTCTCAGCTTCCCTATCAAATCAAAAAAATTCAAGCAGACATCCTAAGAAAATTCACAACAATGACAAATGGTTTGATGAAGAATGCAAAAACCTAAGAAAGAAATTGATAAACCTGTCTAACCAAAAATATAGAGACCCAGAAAACCTGAGCCTACGCCTTCACTATGTTGAATCACTAAAGCAATACAGAAATACACTACGGAAAAAGAAGGAACAGCACGTCAGAAATCAGCTCAATGTAATTGAAGAATCCATAGAATCTAACCACTTCTGGGAAAATGTGAAAACTCTAAACAAACAACAACATGAAGAGTTATCGATCCAAAATGGAGATGTATGGATAAACCACTTCTCCATTCTTTTTGGCCCTATATCAAAGAACAAACAGCAAAAACATATACATGATCAAATAAAAATGTTAGAGTCAACTATTAAAGACTCCCAGAACCCACTGGATTATCCAATTACATTGAAAGAACTACAGGTCAAACTAAAAACCCTCCAACCCAAAAAGGCCTGTGGTGTTGATGGTATCCGAAATTAAATGATAAAATATACAGACCACAAATTCCAGTTGGCTATACGTAAACTCTTTAACATCATCCTCAGCTCTGGCATATTCCCCAATATTTGGAACCAAGGACTGATCACCCCAATCCACAAAGGTGCAGACAAATCTGACCCCAATAACTACCGTGGGATATGCGTCAACAAAATCCTCTGCATTATCATTAACACGTGCATTTCCTCAGTGAAAACAATTTCAAATTAGCTTTATACCAAAAGACCATACGACAGACCATGTATTCACCCTGCACACCCTAACTGACAAACAAACAAACCAAAACAAAGGCAAAGTCTTCTCATGCTTTGCTGGTTTCAAAAAATCTTTTGACTCAATTTGGCATGAGGGCCTGCTATACAAATGGATGTAAAGTGGTGTTGGGGGGAAAACATACGAGATTATAAAATCCATGTACACAAACAACAAGGGTGTGGTTAAAATTGGCAACAAACACACCATTTTCTTTTTACAGGGCCGGGGATTGAGACAGGGATGCAGCTTAAGCCCCACCCTCTTCAACATATACAGTGGGGGAAAAAAGTATTTAGTCAGCCACCAATTGTGCAAGTTCTCCCACTTAAAAAGTTGAGAGAGGCCTGTACTTTTCATCATAGGTACACGTCAACTATGACAGACAAATTGAGAAGAAAAAAAATCCAGAAAATCACATTGTAGGATTTTTAATGAATTTATTTGCAAATTGTGGTGGAAAATAAGTATTTTATTTTAATTACAGGCTCTCATCTTTTTAAGTGGGAGAACTTGCACAATTGGTGGCTGACTAAATACTTTTTCCCCCACTGTACAGTTGAAGTCGGAAGTTTACATACACTTAGGTTGGAGTCATTAAACTCGTTTTTCAACCACTCCACAAATTTCTTGTTAACAAACTATAGTTTTGGCAAGTCGGTTCGGACATCTACTTTGTCCAACAATTGTTTACAGACAGATTATTTCACTTATAATTCACTGTATCACAATTCCAGTGGGTCAGAAGTTTACATACACTAAGTTGACTGTGCCTTTAAACAGCTTGGAAAATTCCAGAAAATGATGTCATGGCGTTAGAAGCTTCTGATAGGCTAATTGACATCATTTGAGTCAATTGGAGGTGTACCTGTGGATGTATTTCATGGCCTACCTTCAAACTCAGTGCCTCTTTGCTTGACATCATGGGAAAATCAAAAGAAATCAGCCAAGACCTCAGACAAAAAAAATTGTAGACCTCCACCAGTCTGGTTCATCCTTGGGAGCAATTTCCAAATGCCTGAAGGTACTGCGTTCATCTGTACAAACAATACTACGCAAGTATAAACACCATAGGACCACGCAGCCGTCATACCGCTCAGGAAGGAGACGCGTTCTGTCTCCTAGAGATGAATGTACTTTGGTGTGAAAAGTGCAAATCAATCCCAGAACAACAGCAAATGACCTTGTGAAGATGCTGGAGGAAACAGGTACAAAAGTATCTATATCCACAGTAAAACAAGTTGACATAACCTGAAAGGCCGCTCAGCAAGGAAGAAGCCACTGCTCCAAAACCGCCATAAAAAAGCCAGACTACGGTTTGCAACTGCACATGGGGACAAAGATCATGCTTTTTGGAGAAATGTCCTCTGGTCTGATGAAACAAAAATAGAACTGTTTGGCCATAATGACCATCGTTATGTTTGGAGGAAAAAGGGGGTTCCTTGCAAGCCGAAGAACACCATCCCAACCGTGAAGCACGGGGGTGGCAGCATCATGCTGTGGGGGTGATTTGCTGCAGGAGGGACTGGTGCACTTCACAAAATAGATGGCATCATGAGGAAGGAAAATTATGTGGATATATTGAAGCAACATCTCAAGACATCAGTCAGGAAGTTAAAGCTTGGCCGCAAATGGGTGTTCCAAATGGACAATTACCCCAAGCATACTTCCAGAGTTGTGGCAAAATGGCTTAAGGACAACAAAGTCAAGGTATTGGAGTGGCCATCACAAAGCTCTGACTTCAATCCTATAGAACATTTGTGGGCAGAACTGAAAAGTTTGTGCGTACAAGGAGGCCTACAAACCTGACTCAGTTACACCAGCTCTGTCAGGAGGAATGGGCCAAAATTCACCCAACTTATTGTGGGAAGCTTGTGGAAGGCTACCCGAAAAGTTTGACCCAAGTTCAACAATTTAAAGGCAATGCTACCAAATACTAATTGAGTGTATGTAAACTTCTGACCCACTGGGAATGTGATGAAAGAAACAAAAGCTGAAATAAATAATTCTCTCTGCTATTATTCTGACATTTCACATTCTTAAAATAAAGTGGTGATCCTAACTGACCTAAGACAGGGAAGGTTTACTAGGATTAAATGTCAGGAATTGTGAAAAACGTAGTTAAATGTACTTGGCTAAAGTGTGTGTAAACTTCCGACTTCAATTGTATATCAATGAATTGGCAAGGGCACTTGAACAGTCTGCAGCACCCGGCCTCACCCTACTAGAATCTGAAGTCAAATGTCTACTGTTTGCTGATGATCTGGTGCTTCTGTGACAAACCAAGGAGGGCATACAGCAGCACCTAGATCTTCTGCACAGATTCTGTCAGACCTGGGCCCTGACAGTAAATCTCAGTAAGACAAAAATAATGGTATTCCAAAAAAGGTCCAGTTGCCAGGACCACGAATACAAATTCCATCTAGACACCGTTACCCTAGAGCACACAAGAAACGATACATACCTCGGCCTAAAAATCAGCGCCACAGGTAACTTCCACCAAGCTGTGAACGATCTGAGAGACAAGGCAAGAAGGGCCTTCTATGCCATCAAAAGGAACATAAAATTTGACATACCAATTAGGATCTGGCTAAAAATACTTCAATCAGTTATAGAACCCATTGTCCTTTATGGTTGTGAGGTCTGGGGTCAGCTCACCAACCAAGAATTCACAAAAGGGGACAAACACCAAATTGAGACTCTGCATGCAAATTTCTGCAAAAAATATCCTCTGTGTACAACGTAAAACACCAAATAATGCATGCAGAGCAGAATTAGGCCAATACCCGCTAATTATCAAAATCCAGAAAAGAGCTGTTCAATTCTATAACCACTTAAAAGGAAACGATTCCCAAACCTTCCATAACAAAGCCATCACCTACAGAGAAATGAACCTGGAGAAGAACCCCCTAAGCTAGTTGGTCCTGGGGCTCTGTTCACAAACACAAACAGACCCCACATAGCCCCTGGACAGCAACACAATTAGACCCAACCAAATCATGAGAAAACTCAAAGATAATTACTTGAAACATTGGAAAGAATTTACAAAAGAACAGCGCAAACTAGAATGCTATTTGGCCCTAAACAGAGAGCACACAGTGGCAGAATACCTGACCACTGTGAGTGACCCAAAATGAAAGAAATCTTTGACTATGTACAGACTCAGTGAGCATAGCCTTGCTATTGAGGCTCTCCGCACTGCTAAAGCTAACTCTCTCTCCTCTGCTCTTGTCCTTCTAGACCTGTCTGCTGCCTTTGATACTGTGAACCATCAGATCCTCCTCTCCACCCTCTCCGAGCTGGGCATCTCCGGCGCGGCTCACTCTTGGATTGCGTCCTACCTGACCGGTCGCTCCTACCAAGTGGTGTGGCGAAAAGCTGTCTCCGCACCACGTGCTCTCACCACTGGTGTTCCCCAGAGCTCAGTTCAAGGCCCTCTCCTATTCTCGCTATACACCAAGTCACTTGGCTCTGTCATATCCTCACATGGCCTCTCCTATCATTGCTACGCTGACGATACACAACTAATCTTCTCCTTTCCCCCTTCTGATAACCAGGTGGCGAATCGCATCTCTGCATGTCTGGCAGACATATCAGTATGGATGACGGATCACCACCTCAAGCTGAACCTTGGCAAGACGGAGCTGCTTTTCCTCCCGGGGAAGGACTGCCCGTTCCATGATCTCGCCATCACGGTTGACAACTCCGTTGTGTCCTCCTCCCAGAGTGTGAAGAGCCTTGGCGTGACCCTGGACAACACCCTGTCGTTCTCCGCTAACATCAAGGCGGTGACCCGATCCTGTAGGTTCATGCTCTACAACATTCGGAGAGTACGACCCTGCCTTACACAGGAAGCGGCACAGGTCCTAATCCAGGCACTTGTCATCTCCCGTCTGGATTACTGCAACTCGCTGTTGGCTGGGCTCCCTGCCTGTGCCATTAAACCCCTACAACTCATCCAGAATGCTGCAGCCCGTCTGGTGTTCAACCTTCCCAAGTTCTCTCACGTCACCCCGCTCCTCCGCACACTCCACTGGCTTCCAGTTGAAGCTCGCATCTGTTACAAGACCATGGTGCTTGCCTATGGAGCTGTGAGGGGAACGGCACCTCCGTACCTTCAGGCTCTGATCAGTCCCTACACCCAAACGAGGACATTGCGTTCATCCACCTCTGGCCTGCTGGCTCCCCTTCCTCTGCGGAAGCATAGTTCCCGCTCAGCCCAGTCAAAACTGTTCGCTGCCCTGGCACCCCAATGGTGGAACAAGCTCCCTCACGACGCCAGGACAGCGGAGTCACTCACCACCTTCCGGAGACATTTGAAACCCCACCTCTTTAAGGAATACCTGGGATAGGATAAAGTAATCCTTCTACCCCCCCCCCCCCCCCCCCACCCCCCCAAATGCATGACCATATTAGAGACACATGTTTCCCTCAGATGACACAGACCCACAAAGAATTCGAAAACAAATCCAATTTTGATAAACTCCCATATCTTTTGGGTGAAATACCACAGTGTGCCATCACAGCAGCAAGATTTGTGACCTGTTGCCACAAGAAAAGGGCAACCAGTGAAGAACAAACACCATTGTAAATACAACCCATATTTATGTTTATTTATTTTCCCATTTGTACTTTAACTATTTGCACATCGTTACAACACTGTATATAGCCATAATATGACATTTGAAATGTCTTTATTCTTTTGGAACTTTAGTGAGTGAAATGTTTACTGTTCATTGTTATTGTTTATTTCACTTTTGTTTATTCATTTCACTTGCTTTCACTATTCATTTCAATGTTAACATATGTTTCCCGTGCCAATAAAGCCCCTTAAATTGAAATTGAATTGATATAGTGAGGGAGCTAGAAAGGGAAAGAGAGGCATAGGGGGAGAGAGGGGGGATAGAGAGAAAGAGAGGGAGATATAGTGAGGGAACTAGAAAGGGAAAGTGAGGCAGAGGGGAGGGGAGAGGAGGGGAGGGGGGGGGGGTCCTTTGTTTGAAACATCCATTAGGGGGAGTAGGTTTAAACATGTTGATTAAATTTTATCAGACATCCTTGTTTTGACTGCTCTGGAGTCATGGGGTGGGTGTCAACTGTGATGGAGGTCAATGGAAGTCAACTGTGTGGGTGGGACAGTTGTTCAGAGCTGCTTCAAAGGGAATGCTGTCGCTACCTCACTTTCCAATCAAGGTGCAGCTACAAACACAGTGCTGGCCTGGGATATCCTAGCTAGCTTGGGTACCAGACTGGTTCTACATTCAACAAACAGACTGGCACTGAAGGTTAGTTGTGTCCTCTTGATTCAGAGGAACACAAAGTATTCCATATGAAGATATACAGTATTCTATTGCATTATATACTGTAAGTGTCGACTCTGGCGTAGGGACATTGGAATACATTCAGAAGCAACCTGGCAAAGAATAAGAACACTATGGCTCCATTAACTTCATGGAGAGAGAAAAAGTGATGCCTTTCGATTTGCCATTCAAATTCAACTGACTAATCTTTACATACCATTATTCCAAGCTGGTCCAAGCAGACAGCAACATCAGTAGCAGTAGCTAGTATTTCACTGTACCAATGAATTAAACATAAAGGTTACAGAAACTCTGTAGCTACCCAGCAGAGCAGAGCTGAATTGAATTTCTCAGTATAATAGTAGCTCAATAGGATCAGGCCCAAGCGGCAGCTAATTCCCAAGGCCACCCACACGATTAATTAATTACATCCTTTACTTGCAAAGGCTAATCCTCCCTCTCCCTCTCCCTCTCCCTCTCCCTCTCCCTCTCCCTCTCCCTCTCCCTCTCCCTCTCCCTCTCCCTCTCCCCTCTCCCTCTCCCTCTCTCCCTCTCTCTCTCTCCTCTCTCTCTCCTCTCCTCTCTCTCTCTCTCTCTCTCTCTCTCTCCTCTCTCTCTCTCTCTCTCTCTCTCTCTCCTCTCCTCTCTCTGGCATCGTCTCGATGCTACCCTCTCACTCGATCTCGTCTCCACTCGAGTCCTCAGACTCCGCCCTCGTCGAGGAGTCTCATACTCTATCTGCTCTCCTCTCTCCTCTCCCTCACTCCTTCTCAATCCTCTCTCATCTCACTCGCTCCTCTTCTCATCCGTCTCATCTCATCTCTCTCCTTCCCTCTGTTCTCTCTGTTCAGCCCTGTTCAAATAACCAGGGAAGGAAGTAGCCAGGGCTTCTCCTCTTTCTCCCATCTACCTCTCACCCCCCTCTAACCCTAATTAACTTTGACAACTAGGGAAGGTGTAGCGTAGGCAAAAAATGGTGAGGGAGAGAGGGAGCAACGTTCTGGAAGAAGGTGTAGTGTAGCCAATAGAAAGTGAGTTAGAGAGGGAGCAACGTTCCGGAAGGTGTAGTCAACAGAGGGGGGAGGAGAGAGGGAGCAACGTTCCGGAAGGTGTAGTCAATAGAGGGGGGAGGAGAGAGGGAGCAACGTTCCGGAAGGTGTAGTCAACAGAGGGGGGAGGAGAGAGGGGAGCAACGTTCCGGAAGGTGTAGTCAATAGAGGGGGGAGGAGAGAGGGAGCAACGTTCCGGAAGGGTGTGGTCAACAGAGGGGGAAGGAGAGAGGGAGCAACGTTCCGGAAGGTGTAGTCAATAGAGGGGGGAGGAGAGAGGGAGCAACGTTCCGGAAGGTGTAGTCAACAGAGGGGGGAGGAGAGAGGGAGCAACGTTCCGGAAGGTGTAGTCAACAGAGGGGGGAGGAGAGAGGGAGCAACGTTCCGGAAGGTGTAGTCAATAGAGGGGGGAGGAGAGAGGGATCAACGTTCCGGAAGGTGTAGTCAACAGAGGGGGGAGGAGAGAGGGAGCAACGTTCCGGAAGGTGTAGTCAACAGAGGGGGGAGGAGAGAGGGAGCAACGTTCTGGAAGGTGTAGTCAACAGAGGGGGGAGGAGAGAGGGAGCAACGTTCCGGAAGGTGTAGTCAACAGAGGGGGGAGGAGAGAGGGAGCAACGTTCCGGAAGGTGTAGTCAACAGAGGGGGGAGGAGAGAGGGAGCAACGTTCCGGAAGGTGTAGTCAACAGAGGGGGGAGGAGAGAGGGAGCAACGTTACGGAAGGTGTAGTCAACAGAGGGGGAAGGAGAGAGGGAGCAACGTTCTGGAAGGTGTAGTCAACAGAGGGGGAAGGAGAGAGGGAGCAACGTTCTGGAAGGTGTAGTCAACAGAGGGGGAAGGAGAGAGGGAGCAACGTTCTGGAAGGGAAATGCGGCTCAGGGTTCCATGGATTGTGTATCCAGGAAAAGAGAAGGTATAATAGCAGGGGTGGAAAAAGTACCCAATCGTCACTCTTGAGTAAATGTAAAGATACCTTAATAGAAAATGGCTCAGGTAAAATGGAAAGCCACTCAGTAAAATACCACTTGAGTAAAAGTATTTGGTTTTAAATATACTTAAGTATCAAAAGTAAATATAATTGTTAAAATATACCTTAGTATCAAAAATAAAAGTAAAATAATAAATCATTTCAAATTCCTTATATTAAGCAAACCAGACGGCACCATTTTCATATTCCTGTGTAACGAGTACTTTTGGGTGTCAGGGAAAATGTATGGAGTAAAAAGTACATTATTTTCTTTAGGAATGTAGTGAAGTAAAAGTAAAAGTTGTACAAAATATTAATAGTAAAGTAATGTACAGATACCAAAAAAAAACGACTTAAGTAGTAGTAGTTTTACTTTAGTACTTTACACAACTGTACAGTAGTCAGGCATCCGTTGCTACAAAGTCATTGTTTATTCTTGTTTTACTAAATGTGGCCCTGGCTTTAGGAATCACGTGTCCGTCCTCCTCCACCAATACAATCAACGTTTAAAGAGGCAGATAATCGTTGTTGGGGGTCGAGGGACATTGGAATACAGAAGCAACCTGGCAGTATGAAAATGTACGCAGTCACTAACTGTAAGTCGCTCTGGATAAGAGCGTCTGCTAAATGACTAAAATGTAAATGTAGAATGAGTAGCGACTAGTCGGGTAACCCCCCCCCCCACCTTTGACCCCACCCTCCCCTCCAATCACCTGTCGCTCTGAGAACAATGAAGCCCTATTGGCTCGTCTGCCACTCAGGGCTAAAATGGGGAGATTATGTGCACCGTGAACCAGGGCTTTCATGGTTCAAGTCCACAGTGTTTCTGGGCACCGACAACGTTGGTTTATCCCTTTAAATGAGGTAAAAATAAGTTGTTTGTTCCCCAGTAATCTACCAGTTAGGCCTAGAACATGCAGAAAGAACAACCTGAATGGATTCAGGGATTGAAGGCACTTTTTAGGATGGGGGATTCCTAACCGGAATATAGAATGCTATGCAAGGCCAACCACTGTGTTGTGGAGTTCAGGTACAGTAACTTGCTTCAACTCTCAAATCTTACAACAGTAAATACAGATGGGAGGATATTTCCAAAAGAACCCAAATCTAATTCCCCATAAATCCTTGAAGCCTGTAGTAGTTTACAGTAACTCAATGATAGTAGTTTACAGCAACTCAATGATAGTAGTTTACAGTATCTCAATGATAGTAGTTTACAGTAACTCAATGATAGTAGTTTACAGCAACTCAATGATAGTAGTTTACAGTAACTCAATGATAGTAGTTTACAGTAACTCAATGATAGTAGTTTACAGCAACTCAATGATAGTAGTTTACAGTAACTCAATGATAGTAGTTTACAGTAACTCAATGATAGTAGTTTACAGTAACTCAATGATAGTAGTTTACAGTAACTCAATGATAGTAGTTTACAGTAACTCAATGATAGTAGTTTACAGTAACTCAATGATAGTAGTTTACAGCAACTCAATGATAGTAGTTTACAGTAACTCAATGATAATAGTTTACAGCAACTCAAAGATACTCTTAGAGGATTGGGGGAATGGGGGCACATCCAAGAGTAAAGACTGCAGTCTGCCGCATTGAGAAAGAGAAACAACATGATATTACTCTGCAGTGGTTTCTCTGCCACTCTCTTTTCCAATACTGTACTGTTAGGATGAGATCAGTGGACCACTTAATTATGATCTGAACCCTTCCCTTGTCTTACAGCACTGCTGGAGTTTACAGAAGCCACACTGGGGACTAGACCTCAATGGTTGTAGAGTGACATCATAATGCTGTCTGTTCCGTGATTCAGGGTACCCAAGAACTTTAGAATGCCCTCACTGATTATAATCTTGATTGATTTATAGTATGACATTATTTCAAGCAGCAGAAACAGGTCAAAGAAACAGACATGTTGTTACTTCCACAGCTTTGTTATTGTCCATCTCCTGTACGTACAGGTTAAGTTAGTAACCTGCAGCACCTGATCCTGAAGTACCTGTGCATGGAGGGTTGCAAGTGCTAGCTTACATAAGAAGGTATAGAGGCCTGGCAGGCTGGCTATAGACACACCACTCCTCCCCAACCCCTCTACGCCTCCCCCCAACCCCTCCTCCCCAACCCCTCTACGCCTCCACTCCTCCCCAACCCCTCTACGCCTCCACTCCTCCCCAACCCCCTCTACGCCTCCACTCCTCCCCAACCCCTCTACGCCTCCACTCCTCCCCAACCCTCTACGCCTCCACTCCTCCCCAACCCCTCTACGCCTCCACTCCTCCCCAACCCCTCTACGCCTCCACTCCTCCCCAACCCCTCTACGCCTCCACTCCTCCCCAACCCCTCTACGCCTCCACTCCTCCCCAACCCCTCTACGCCTCCACTCCTCCCCAACCCCTCTACGCCTCCACTCCTCCCCAACCCCTCTACGCCTCCACTCCTCCCCAACCCCTCTACGCCTCCACTCCTCCCCAACCCCTCTACGCCTCCACTCCTCCCCAACCCCTCTACGCCTCCACTCCTCCCCAACCCCTCTACGCCTCCACTCCTCCCCAACCCCTCTACGCCTCCACTCCTCCCCAACCCCTCTACGCCTCCACTCCTCCCCAACCCCTCTACGCCTCCACTCCTCCCCAACCCCTCTACGCCTCCACTCCTCCCAACCCCTCTACGCCTCCACTCCTCCCCAACCCCTCTACGCCTCCACTCCTCCCCAACCCCTCTACGCCTCCACTCCTCCCCAACCCCTCTACGCCTCCACTCCTCCCCAACCCCTCTACGCCTCCACTCCTCCCCAACCCCTCTACGCCTCCACTCCTCCCCAACCCCTCTACGCCTCCACTCCTCCTCAACCCCCAGCTTTGTGAGGAATGTGTTTTTTAATTAACTTATTTTTTCTCTATTTCTTTTCCAGCCATATATCTGGGTTAGGGTTAGGCCCTATATCTGGGTTAGGGTTAGGCCCTATATCTGGGTTAGGGTTAGGCCCTATATCAGGGTTAGGGTTAGGCCCTATATCTTGGTTAGGGTTAGGCTCTATATGTGGGGCTGCCTGCTCTACCTGAATGAATTGTGGAGAGGGTAAAAAATTAAAGAATACGTGTAAGGAAGAAAAATATTTCCCTCTGGGGTTATCAGATTTCCAGACGTGCTGTAGTGGAGGCTACCCTCCTCCTTTCTCTTGTTGATACTGTACTCCTCTACTCCCTATCCCACAACACAGCTGGTACTGTAGTCCCCATCCCCTAACACAGCTGGTACTGTACTCCCCATCCCCTAACACAGCTGGTACTGTAGTCCCCATCCCCCAACACAGCTGGTACTGTACTGTAGTCCTCATCCCCCAACACAGCTGGTACTGTAGTCCCCATCCCCCAACACAGCTGGTACTGTACTCACCATCCCCCAACACAGCTGGTACTGTACTCCCCATCCCCCAACACAGCTGGTACTGTACTGTAGTCCTCATCCCCCAACACAGCTGGTACTGTAGTCCCCATCCCCCAACACAGCTGGTACTGTACTGTAGTCCCCATCCCCCAACACAGCTGGTACTGTAGTCCCCATCCCCCAACACAGCTGGTACTGTACTGTAGTCCCCATCCCCCAACACAGCTGGTACTGTAGTCCCAATCCCCTAACACAGCTGGTACTGTACTCCCCATCCCCCAGCACAGCTGGTAGGGGACACACTCTAGTTATTTCCTCCAGTTATACCTGTCAATTATCAGTAACCTGACCAAGATGTTACAAAGACAACACTAGTTATAACTGTTAATTATCAGTAACCTGACCAAGATGTTACAAAGACAACACTAGTTATACCTGTTAATTATCAATAACCTGACCAAGATGTTACAAAGACAACACTAATCTCTCTGGTCCTGAATGAGTGAGGGAGGTATAGACAGGCTGATGAATGAAGCACAGCATACACTGCTGGACTGGACAAGAACAAAGTGATACAACTTTATGTAGTTTTAATTTAGAGCCGTAGCTAAGTCACTGAGGATCGTTTCAAGGGAAGATAGTTCCGGACAGCCCCATGCACCTGGGTGTATTTTAATATCTTGTGGCATGTCAATCTGGATTTTTATAGAGACTGTTTTATCTATTCCTCTCTCCTCTGGGCGCTGTTCCACCCAGTCACCCTTTTTAGGTTTTAAGGCTTATTGAGCCTCCCTTTCACTGCTTCTGGTTTCCAACTATGTAACATTAAACGACTTGACTGTGGTGGGTCCTCTTGCCTGGCTCTCTGTTTAACTCATCTACACAGCAGTCTCCATGCTAACCCATTAGACTCAATGACAGGGGGAAAGTTTGAGCTAAATGTTTTATGTCAAGCTTAAAGGGGCAATCCGCAGTTGAAACAATAAAAAAAAGCGTTCTCCATGCCCCTGTTTCGGTAAAAAGCTGAGGGATGGTGTGGGAGAAATGTAATCACTCTCAAATTCATAGACAGAGCTATGGATGCAGGGATTGACCCCACATCCATGATATCAACATGACAGTTTTAAACATGTTTTGAAGCTATACAGTGTTTGTTTACATATGCTTTGTTTACAGGTTCATGAGGCATTTATAAGTTATGTTCTTCAAGAATCAATGGGTATATACCATTAATTTATAAGTTACAAAAGTCCAAAATTGTATGTAGCAATTGCAGAATGGCCCTTTAAACACTTGTTCTATTGTCCAGCAGTAATTTCTGCAATATGTTTTATTTGATTGATGATGGTGGTATCTAAGAGAACAGGTTGATTTTATTTGTATTTTAGTCATTTAGCAGACGCTCTTATCCAGAGCGACTTACAGGAGCAATTAGGGTTAAGTTCCTTGCTCAAGGGCACATCGACAGATTTTTCACCTAGTCGGCTCGGGGATTAGAAACAGCGACCTTTCGGTTACTGGCACAACGCTCTTAACCACTAAGCTACCTGCCGCCCCCGTTGATCTGCAATGCTCTTGTAGTGTGAGATGTGCAACGACAAGTTTTGAGAACGGTGATCAGCAATAGCCAATGAGAGCTGGCCAGAGAAGAAGCCAGTGAGATGACGTTGTTTCGCATCACCCAGGATGTGTAGACACGAGCAGGAGGGATGACTAGTATTAGTATGTGTTTGTACTTGCCTTTAATCAGCTCTGAAGTTCACAAGAAATGTAATTAAATTCCAA
This sequence comes from Coregonus sp. 'balchen', assembly GCA_902810595.1. Classification (NCBI taxonomy): domain Eukaryota; kingdom Metazoa; phylum Chordata; class Actinopteri; order Salmoniformes; family Salmonidae; genus Coregonus; species Coregonus sp. 'balchen'. Next base: position 6,456,587 of record LR778288.1, read on the forward strand.
ATGTTGGCTAGATATTTCAACTCTGTATGGCAAGCGTGAATGTCCGACTGACTGTTATGAGGCTGCTTTGAGCCACAGCTCGTTCTAGCCACGTTAGCAATCGAATCACATCATGACATCGTTGCTTTGGCGATACAGCATGGTGGTATGGGGAACCCTCACGACCAAGTGAAGAGTCTTACAGTCTCTGGCTTCCTGTCTGTGCCACATCACTTAGTGTTTACACTACTACGTTGGCATGACAACAAACTACAGGAAAGACGGGGGTTTAATGTGAAAGGCTCAGCGATGTCAGGATTTAGAAAGTGGTGTAGTGTCCAGCCGGCTGTGGAGAACAGGTTGAGGGTTGCTTTGTACTTTCACATGAATGACATTTTAACCGGTGGGTTATAGCTACAGTTTGCTTAAACATATGTTATCTCACTTTGATATGATTTCATTAAAGGTTAAAGATTGCGGTGCCCTTTTAATCTTAATGCAATGACAGCCGGATGAATATTACAAACATGAACAGACTTGCAGAAAGGCCGCCGTAGGCAGGCCTGGCTCTCAAGAGAAGACAGGATATGTGCACACTGCCCACGAAATGAGTTGGAAACTGAGCTGCACTTCCTAACCTCCTGCCAAATGTATGACCGTATTAGAGACACATATTTCCCTCAGATTACACAGATCCACAAAGAATTCGAAAACAAACCCAATTTTGATAAACTCCCACATGCGTGCGTGTGTGTGTGTGTGTGTGTGTGTGTGTGTGTGTGTGCGTGTGTGTGTGTGCGTGTTACCCTGGCAGGTACTCTACCCAGACCTGAGACCCTTCCAAAGAGACCATCAAAGCAGATCCCCGTTTTAGTTTTTTCCCCCCTCCTGTTTAATGTCTGATGATCTGTCATGATAGAGACAGACTGGCCATTCAGAGAGTCCATCGTCAACTACAGGATGTTTTACTCAAGTCCCTTGTCTTACTGCGGTCATTAAAATGTCTCACCAGAATGGAATTTCCTCTGCTTTGGACATTCTGATCACTGTTGATGGCGTTATACAACCTTAGATACATAGCTTTCAAAAAGTAATGAACTGTTTAAATGAGGCGCGTTTTTCAACCCTTTGTGCATCCCACTCAGTTTTATAATAGCCATGGGAGAGGATCTGGCATCCCTCTCAGTTTTATAATAGCCATGGGAGAGGATCTGGCATCCCTCTCAGTTTTATAATAGCCATGGGAGAGGATCTGGCATCCCTCTCAGTGTTCTAATAACCGTGGGAGAGGATCTGGCATCCCTTTCAGTTTTATAATAGCCATGGGAGAGGATCTGGCATCCCTCTCAGTGTTATAATAGCCATGGGAGAGGATCTGGCATCCCTCTCTTATAATTTATCTTCTAAAAAGGAGAGGAGAAATAAGAGTTGCTGAAAAGAGAGCGAGCTCACTCCATCATCTCTGGGGCCAAACAATACACGGTATAACGGAAGAAAGATTAAGTTTAAAAAAACTGGGAGGAAACGAAAGACATTCCCAAAAGTAAAGTGCTTATTTTTACTCATGAAATATGATATAGTTTATGTTTTTACAATAAAACTATTAATTTAGACTACTGTCCTGGACACTGTCATCCTCTAGAATCCATGACAAACCACTTCAAGTTTACACAACAAAACAAATTACTTTGTGGTAATAATTCCTGTAAAGTTGTTGAACTGTTGGTCCCCTCCACTGACCTTGACTACAGTACCATCAGAGATTGTTGTTATGTTGAAATACAATACAACCTCATAATGTTATAACAGTTAGTGTGAGGTAGCGTACAATTGTCAGTGTCAGGTGAAGAGAAGACCGGAGAGGAGAAGATCATGTCTGAGGTGGAAGGATCAACAGACTAGCTATGACTAACACTGACCAGGAAGTTATTATCACATTATAACAGGCCCAGCAGCAGGGTTGTCCAGTGGTGTCAGCAGGCCTCTGTCAGTGTCAAGTAAAGGGAGGAAGAGAGGAGAAGCGATCAGGAGATGGACTCTAAGGCATCAAGAGAGGTCATGACTACTACCACTGACCAGAAATTGTAATCATCATGTTATATCAGTTCATGTAGTGTTGGGACAGACAGTGTACCATTGTTAGTGTCAGGTTAACAGACAAGAAGATTGTCTGGAAGATCATGTCTAAAGTGTGACACGTGTGTGTGTGTGTGGTGTGTGTGTGTGTGTGTTGGATGATGTATATCTACAGAACAAGACTTACATGAATTAGGGATTAACGTCACATACAGTACTTCAACCTGAACGGCTCCTGTCTGTTTTTCAAAACCACAGTTAATAATACACCGTCCTCTTAGGATGTGATGAAACACTAATTTGGAAAAAAAGAGATAGGCAGACAGTCCTCGTCAGTCCTCCTAACTCACTAAAATTATGAAAGAGCCCTCGTCAGACCTCTTAACTCACTAAAGTTATGAAAGAGCCCTCGTCAGTCCTCTTAACTCGCTAACGTTATGGAAGAGTACTTGTCAGTCCTCTTAACTCACTAAAGTTATGAAAGAGCCCTCGTCAGTTCTCTTAACTCACTAAAGTTATGAAAGAGCCCTCGTCAGTCCTCTTAACTCACTAAAGTTATGGAAGAGCTCATAACTCAGACTACAAGAGCACCCCCATGGGCACAGACTTCTTTTCAAAATCTAGTTTTGATTTACATTTGGTTGAGACGTCAACTAACGAGAATTCAATGTGAAACAACAAAACATGTCACCGTGTCATTGGATTTAGGTTAAAAGTTAGTAAAACATTTAAATAAATGTCCTTACTTTTTTTGGACATTTTGCAAATCTAATCAGTTTTCCACATTGATTCAGATATATTTATTTGGTTGAAATGACGTGGAAATGCAACCAGTTTTTGCACGGTGGGCTGTGTGTCACTAAGTTGATCTAAGCAGTTTAAAGCCAGGTACATTAAATGAATATTTAGGTCTAATATCACCACATGCACACACACACATGCACACACACACATGCACACACCACATGCACACACATACACACAGTGTGTTCAGTGATAACATCCTCTTGCGGTCCCCTAGCTGTCATCTATAACACTCAAAGACTAATTTCATGCAGCCACATCAAAACCTCTCTCTCTCTCTCTCTCTCTCTCTCTCTCTCTCTCTCTCTCTCTCTCTCTCTCTCTCTCTCTCTTTTAAATCCAGTAAATCATAAGGTGATCAGATAGCTACTTCTCAAGGGATCTATTGTTCATGGAGTTTACTGCACCGATCCTGTCGCCTCTCTCAGTTTGCATGCACACTTTGGAACACATAACATTCTCCTTAATTCAATTCAATCGCTACATAATTTTATTTTTCTCCCTCAGACTTTCCTTAACCATCTGTGGTAGGTTAGGTGAAAGGTAGCGTGACGTTTATTATTAATGCACAGTCAGGGATCACTAAATGAGTGATCTCGGCGCATAGCTGCTTCACTCCTGCACTCCCCTTCCATCATCTTTAACTACTGCCAATACACACCTAGCTGGGATCGCATTCCTTGAGCTTGGCGTGGGAAGATTATAACTAGAAATATATAAAATGTTATTTGTCACATGCGCCGAATACAACCTTACAGTGAAATGCTTACTTACAAGCCCTTAACCAACAATGCAGTTTTAAGAAAAATAAGTGTAAAAATAGTAAAAATAGTAAAAAATAGATAAGTAAAAAAAATAATATATTAATTCAACAGCAGCAGTCAAATAAAATAACAGTAGGGAGGCTATATACAGGGGGTACCGGTACAGAGTCAATGTGCGGGGACACAGGTTAGTTGAGGTAATTGAGGTAATATGTACATGTGGGTAGAGTTAAAGTGACTATGCATAGATAATAAACAGAGAGTAGCAGCAGCGTAAAAAGACTTGGCACTTCGGTACCGCTTGCCATGCGGTAGCGGAAAGAACAGTCTATGACTAGGGTGGCTGGAGTCTTTGGCTATTTTTAGGGCCTTCCTCTGACACCGCCTGGTATAGAGGTCCTGGATGGCAGGAATCTTGGCGCCCAGTGATGTACTGGGCCGTACGCACTACCCTCTGTAGTGCCTTGCGGTCGGAGGCCGAGCAGTTGCCATACCAGGCAGGAATGCAACCAGTCAGGATGCTCTCGATGATGCAGCTGTATAACTTTTTGAGGACACATGCCAAATCTTTTCAGTCTCCTGAGGGGGAATAGGCTTTGTCGTGCCCTCTTCATGACTATCTTGGTGTGTTTGGACCATGATAGTTTGTTGGTGATGTGGACACCAAGGAACTTGAAGCTCTCAAACTGCTCCACTACAGCCCCGTCGATGAGAATGGGGGTGTGCTCGGCCCTCCTTTTCCTGTAGTCCACAATTATCTCCTTTTGTCTTGATCACGTTGAGGGAGAGGTTGTTATCCTGGCACCACACGGCCAGGTCTCTGACCTCCTCCCTATAGGCTGTCTCATCGTTGTCGGTGATCAGGCCTACCACTATTGTGTCGTCAGCAAACTTAATGATGGTGTTGGAGTCGTGCCTGGCCATGCAGTCATGGATGAACAGGGAGTACAGGAGGGGACTGAGCACGCACCCCTGAGGGGCCCCCGTGTTGAGGATCAGCGTGGCAGACGTGTTGTTACCTACCTACTCTTATCACCCTTACCACCTACCCTTTACACCTACCCTCATTATTTACATTTGATTGATTAATTAATTATATTTATGCAGGGAGTAGATCCCATTGAGATCAAGGCTTATGCAACTGCTCCCATGGCATAGGTCACCATCCCATAATTGGTAGCATTCAATCAAACTATAATTGTTGGGATTTGTTGTGTTTATGTGTTATGTTGGAGTTTTCAGTCATATCCAATTCCAGGACACCTGAAAAAGACCAAGCAAAGGTAAAAAAAAAAGTATCCATCCATCTCATGCTCGCTTTATTGGAATGAAACGTCACTTTCTGGGAGTATATTTCAGTGTGCTGGTATCCTTCAATCAGAATGATGTTTGTTGCTCCCATTCCTAGCCAAACCGCCACCTATCATTAAAAAAGAACAATGATTCTCAAACATCTGCCGATATGCTGGAAGTCCCTGCCAAGCTGGGCTGCAAATTACCCTTAACCCCGGATGCTAGAGAGATTGACTTTATGTATTCATGCGTTCATTCATAATATAAACAGGGTCTATGGACCCAAATTACCTCTCAGGGATAGACCGGTCTGATCCGGGATTTGGTCAAAGTTCAGTATTTGTCTGTAAATCATAAGTAATTAATGGTTACAGGGGAGGTGTAACAAGTCACTTAGTCACTCATGCATTAAATCCAAGACTCTTGCCTATAGAATATTACACGTAATCCTTCCTTAATGATTAAAAGGTTGTAGGGTTAGTTCCTAAATCAGGTGATTCAAATAAAGGGACAGTATAATACAACAGGATATGTAAAGGATACTCTTTTCATCTTAACGCTCACAACAACCAACAAACTGTTCCATTTTAAATCAACAATCTGTTCCATTTTGTGTTGAAAATTGACAATCTGGAAGAAAAAAAAAACTATAAATCATAAACAAAAATTTGAATGAAAAAAAAGCAATTTAATCTCAAGTATGATTATTACACACAGTTTAATTTGGCGGATGTTGAGATGAACCAGATGGTGGGTGCATTTGGTTTGGAAAACACACACATACCTAGTTTGGAAAAAAACACTGGCTTTACTGCCTCAGTCACCCTGGTGAGAGCATGTTGCACCTACCACTGTCCACAGGGGCTGTGTGGTTTCTATCCATCCACAGGAAGTGCTGGAGAGCTCTCACCTCTCTCTATGACTGAGTGTTTTGTCAAATGTGTTTGTGTGGTGATTTATGTTGTACAATGTGATGTGAATTCCATAATTCATTTCCAAAATGTGACAAGAAAGATATGGATTGGTAAATTGATTGATTCATTTATAAGCTCCTTTTATTGTCTATTCCTGGCTGCAAAAGGAATTTTCACAGATATTTCTGCAATAAATAAAAACTCAGCCAAAAAAGAAACGTCCTCTCACTGTCAACTGCGTTTATTTTCAGCAAACTTAACATGTGTAAATATTTTTATGAACATATGAAGATTCAACAACTGAGACATAAACTGAACAAGTTCCACAAACTTGGGGGGGGGGGGGGGGGTCAAAATCAAAAGTAACAGTCAGTATATGGTGTGGCCACCAGCTGCATGAAGTACTGCAGTGCATCTCCTCCTCATGGACTGCACCAGATTTGCCAGTTCTTGCTGTGAGATGTTACCCCACTATTCCACCAAGGCACCTGCAAGTTCCAAGATATTTCTGGGGGGAATGGCCCTCACCCTCCGATCCAACAGGTCCCAGACGTGCTCAATTGGATTGAGATCCGGGCTCTTCGCTGGCCATGGCAGAACACTGACATTCCTGTCTTGCAGGAAATCACGCATTGTCATGCTGGAGGGTCATGTCAGAAGAAGCCTGCAGGAAGGGTACCACATGAGGGAGGAGGATGTCTTCCCTGTAACGCACAGCGTTGAGATTGCCTGCAATGACAACAAGCTCAGTCCGATGATGCTGTGACACACCGCCCCAGACCATGACGGACCCTCCACCTCCAAATCGATCCCGCTCCGGAGTACAGGCCTCGGTGTAACGCTCATTCCTTAGACGATAAACGTGAATACGACCATCACCCCTGGTGAGACATATCCAAGACTCGTCAGTGAAGAACACTTTTTGCCAGTCCTGTCTGGTCCAGCGACTGTTGGTTTGTGCCCATAGGCGACGTTGTTGCCAGTCATGTCTGGTGAGGATCTGCAGTCCTCATGCCTCCTTGCAGCATGCCTAAGGCACGTTCACACAGATGAGCAGGGACCCTGGGCATCTTTCTTTTGGTGTTTTTCAGAGTCAGTAGAAAGTCCTCTTTAGTGTCCTAAGTTTTCGTAACTGTGACCTTAATTGCCCACCGTCTGTAAGTTGTCAGTGTCTTAACGACCGTTCCATTAATTGTTTATGGTTCATTGAACAAGCATGGGAAACAGCGTTTAAACCATTTACAATGAAGATCTGTGAAGTTATTTGGATTTTTACGAATTGTCTTTGAAAGACAGGGTCCTGAAAAAGGGACGTTTTCAAATAGCCTTTGAACCCAAGTCTGAAAAGCACACTGTGCTCTGATTCAACCACGTGAAAAGGGCAAGCACATTGAGATCTCAGTACTCCCAGGCCGGCAGTACACCCAGTGTTGTGGCACTGTTCAGTGTTATAGTACTCGAGTCTAGGACTCGGACTTGACTCGGACTCAAGTCACGATTTTCATGACTTGGACTCAACCAGTTCTGACTTTGTTGTCAGAAAATCTCTCTCTTCTGCATAATTCAACATACTAGACATAGCATGAAAATATTAGATAGCTGTTTTATCTAGTTAGCATTACAACACTGTAATTAAATAAAGCTTAAAAAATGGTTAGACAATTTATTTGAGCACTACCAAGGAACTCATGACTCGAGAATGAAGGACTTGGATTTGGACTCGGACTGGAACACTAAGGACTTGGATTTGGACTCGGACTGGAACACTAAGGACTTGGACCTCGACTCGGACCTGAGGTTTAGTGACTTGGCCACATCACTGTGTGAGAGTGGTTATGCTGTTAGGCCATAATGGCTTTCTGTTGTTGATGTATTGCTACAGGAGTGACTGACAGGCTTGGAGTGAGTCGTTAAGGCAACCTGGAGGAACACGTTAGGAGTGACTGACAGGCTTGGAGTTAGTCGTTAGGTCAACCTGGAGGAACACATTAGGAGTGACTGACAGGCTTGGAGTTAGTTGTTAGGTCAACCTGGAGGAACACGTTAGGAGTGACTGACAGGCTTGGAGTGAGTCGTTAGGGCAACCTGGAGGAACACGTTAGGAGTGACTGACAGGCTTGGAGTTAGTCGTTAGGTCAACCTGGAGGAACATGTTAGGAGTGACTGACAGGCTTGGAGTTAGTCGTTAGGGCAACCTGGAGGAACACATTAGGAGTGACTGACAGGCTTGGAGTTAGTCGTTAGGGCAACCTGGAGGAACACATTAGGAGTGACTGACAGGCTTGGAGTGAGTCGTTAGGGCAACCTGGAGGAACACGTTAGGAGTGACTGACAGGCTTGGAGTTAGTCGTTAGGTCAACCTGGAGGAACATGTTAGGAGTGACTGACAGGCTTGGAGTTAGTCGTTAGGTCAACCTGGAGGAACACGTTAGGAGTGACTGACAGGCTTGGAGTTAGTCGTTAGGTCAACCTGGAGGAACATGTAGACAGATACACACCAGAGCAAAGTAGGACTAAGAGTTTTCCCAAATGTTTTCCCACAAACTGTTCTTACCAGCATCTACTGTATTGTGATGTATGTTCTGTTCAACATGTAAATTTGATATGTTTTATATTTGGCCTTGTCTGACACAGAAACTGTATGAGAGGAGAGAAGAGATGTGACATTTTGTTTGGCTTATCAAGAGGAAATAAACAGGCTCTAAGCTGCACGTGTGATGAGGCTTAAGACCAATGTTCCCTCTAAGCTGCGCGTGTGATGAGGCTTAAGACCAATGTTCCCTCTAAGCTGCACGTGTGATGAGGCTTAAGACCAATGTTCCCTCTAAGCTGCACGTGTGATGAGACTAAAGACCAATGTTCCCTCTAAGCTGCGCGTGTGATGAGACTAAAGACCAATGTTCCCTCTAAGCTGCACGTGTGATGAGGCTAAAGACCAATGTTCCCTCTAAGCTGTGCGTGTGATGAGACTAAAGACCAATGTTCCCTCTAAGCTGCACGTGTGATGAGGCTAAAGACCAATGTTCCCTCTAAGCTGCGCATGTGATGAGGCTTAAGACCAATGTTCCCTCTAAGCTGCGCGTGTGATGAGACTAAAGACCAATGTTCCCTATAAGCTGCGCGTGTGATGAGGCTAAAGACCAATGTTCCCTCTAAGCTGAACATGTGATGAGGCTTAAAACCAATGTTCCCTCTAAGCTGTGCGTGTGATGAGACTAAAGACCAATGTTCCCTCTAAGCTGAACATGTGATGAGGCTTAAAACCAATGTTCCCTCTAAGCTGTGCGTGTGATGAGGCTTAAGACCAATGTTTCCTCTAAGCTGCACGGGTAGCCATGATTAGCTGTTCAGGAGTCTTATGGCTTGGGGGTACAAGCTGTTGAGAAGCCTTTTGGACCTAGACTTGGCGCTCCGGTACCGCTTGCCGTGCGGTAGCAGAGAGAACAGTATATGACTAGGGTGGCTTGAGTCTTTGACAATTTTTAGGGCCTTCCTCTGACACCGCCTGGTATAGAGGTCCTGGATGGCAGGAAGCTTGACCCCAGTGATATACTGGGCCGTACGCACTACCCTCTGTAGTGCCTTGCGGTCGGAGGCCGAGCAGTTGCCATACCAGGCGGTGATGCAACCAGTCAGGATACTCTCGATGGTGCAGCTGTATAACTTTTTGTGGATCTGAGGACCCATGCGAAATCTTTTCAGTCTCCTGAGGGGGAATAGGTTTTGTCGTGCCCTCTTCACGACTGTCTTGGTGTGTTTGGACCATGATAGTTCGTTGGTGATGTGGACACAAAGGAACTTGAAGCTCTCAACCTGTTCCACTAAAGCCCGTCGATGAGAATGGGGGCGTGCTCAGTCCTCTTTTTTTCCCTGTAGTCCACAATCATCTCCTTTGTCTTGGTCATGTTTAGGGAGAGGTTGTTATCCTGGCACCACACAACCAGGTCTCTGACCTCCTCCCTAAAGGCTGTCTCATTGTTGTCGGTGATCAGGCCTACCACTGTTGTGTTGTCGGCAAACTTAATGATGGTGTTGGTGTCGTGCCTGGCCATGCAGTCATGGGTGAACAGGGAGTACAGGAGGGGACTGAGCACGCACCCCTGAGGGGCCCCCGTGTTGAGGATCAGCGTGGCAGACGTGTTGTTACCTACCCTTTCCACCTGGGGGCGGCCCGTCAGGAAGTCCAGGATCCAGTTGCAGAGGGAGGTGTTTAGTCCCAGAATCCTTTGCTTAGTGATGAGTTTTGAGTGCACTGTTGAACGCTGAGCTGTACTTAATGAATAGCATTCTCACGTAGGTGTTCCTCTTGTCCAGGTGGGAAAGGGCAGTGTGGAGTGCAATAGAGATTGCATCATCTGTGGATCTGTTTGGGCGGTATGCAAATTGGAGTGGGCCTAGGGTTTCTGGGATAATGGTGTTGATGTGAGCCATGAACAGCTTTTCAAAGCACTTCATAGCCACAGACATGAGTGCTACGGGTCGGTAGTCATTTAGGCAGGTTATCTTAGTGTCCTTGGGCACAGGGATTATGGTGGTCTGCTTGAAACATGTTAGTATTACAGACTCAGTCAGGGACATGTTGAAAATGTCAGTGAAGACACTTGCCAGTTGGTCAGCACATGCTCGGAGTACACGACCTGGTAATCCGTCTGGCCCTGCAGCCTTGTGAATGTTGACCTGCTTAAAGGTCTTACTCACATCGGCTACGGAGAGTGTGATCACATAGTCATCTGGAACAGCTGATGCTCTCATGCATGCCTCAGTGTTGCTTGCCTCGAAGCGAGCATATAAGTGATTTAGCTCGTCTGGTAGTCTTGTGTCACTGGGCAGTTCGCGCTGTGCTTCCCTTTGTAGTCTGTAATAGTTTTCAAGCCCTGCCACATCCGACGAGCGTCAGAGCTGGTGTAGTATGATTCAATCTTAGTCCTGTATTGACGCTTTGCCTGTTTGATGGTTCGTCTGAGGGCATAGCGGGTTTTCTTATAAGTGTCCGAGTTAGAGTCCCACTCCTTGAAAGCGGCAGCTCTACCCTTTAGCTCAGTGCGGATGTTGACTGTAATCCATGGCATCTGGTTGGGGTATGTACGTACGGTCACTGTGGGGACAACGTCATCGATGCACTTATTGATGAAGCCAGTGACTGATGTGGTGTACTCCTTAATGCCATCGGAAAAACCCCTGAACATATTCCAGTCTGTGTTTGCAAAACAGTCCTGTAGCTTACCATCTGCATCATCTGACCACTTTTTTATTAACCGAGTCACTGGTGCTTCCTGCTTTAGTTTTTGCTTATAAGCAGGAATCAGGAGGATAGAGTTATGGTCAGATTTGCAAAATGGAGGGCAAGGGAGAACTTTGTATGCGTCTCTGTGTGTGGAGTAAAGGTGGTCTAGAGTTTTTTTTTCTCCCTCTGGTTGCACATTTAACATGCTGATAGAAATTAGGTAGAACGGATTTAAGTTTCCCTGCATTAAAGTCCGAGCAAAACCTCGAGACTTTCTTAGTATTAGATTTTGTGCACCAGCTGTTGTTTACAAATATACACAGACCGCCTCCCCTTGCCTTATTGGAGTCAGCTGTTCTATCCTGCCGATGTAGCGTATAGCCCGCCAGCTGTATGTTTTCCATGTCGTCGTTCAGCCACGACTCTGTGATAAATAAGATATTACAGTTTTTAATGTCCCGTTGGTAGGATAACCTTAGTCTTAGGTCATCCAATTTGTTTTCAAATGATTGAACATTGGCAATTAGGATTGATGGAAGAGGCATTTTACTCGCTCGCCGTCGGATCCTTACAAGGCACCCCGACCTACGTCCACGATATCTCCGTCTCTTTCTCATGCGAATGACGGGAATTTGGGCCTTGTCAAGTGTCTGTAGAATATCCTTCGCGTCCGACTCGTTGAAGAAAAAATCTTTGTCCAATACGAGGTGAGTAATCCCTGTCCTGATATCCAGAGGCTCTTTTTGGTCATAAAAGACAGTGGCAGAAATATTATGTACAGAAAAATCACAAATAACGCGAAAAAACACATATAATAGTACAATTGTTTTGAGGGCTGTAAAACGGCAGCCATCTTCTCCCGCGCCACTTCTGCTTGCTTGAGACTAAATACCAATGTTCCCTCTAAGCTGCGCATGTGATGAGGCTTTAGACCAATGTTCCCTCTAAGCTGCGCATGTGATAAGGCTTAAGACCAATGTTCCCGCTAAACTGCACGTGTGATGAGTCTTCAGACCAATGTTCCCTCTAAGCTGCGTGTGTGATGAGGCTTAAGACCAATGTTCCCGCTAAACTGCACGTGTGATGAGGCTTAAGACCAATGTTCCCTCTAAGCTGCGCATGTGATGAGGCTTAAGACCAATGTTCCCTCTAAGCTGCACGTGTGATGAGTCTTCAGACCAATGTTCCCTCTAAGCTGCGTGTGTGATGAGGCTTAAGACCAATGTTCCCTCTAAGCTGCACAGTGTGATGAGGATTAAGACCAATGTTCCCTCTAAACTGTGCGTGTGATGAGGCTTAAGACCAATGTTCCCTCTAAGCTGCACGTGTGATGAGGCTTATGACCAATGTTCCCTCTAAGCTGTGTGTGTGATGAGTCTTCAGACCAATGTTCCCTCTAAGCTGTGTGTGTGATGAGTCTTCAGACCAATGTTCCCTCTAAGCTGCACAGTGTGATGAGGCTTAAGACCAATGTTCCTTCTAAGCTGTGCGTGTGCTTGGGCACGCAGCTCCCCTGGGACTGCCGCACAGAGAAAATATCAGTTCGCGCAAAGAAGCACGAGATTGAATTTCCCTCAACTTTCTAGTTTTCACTTTAGTTAACGCTGTCAACATTTCTCTCTACTGTGGGAATTGCCAATATTACCCACTTTACCCAAATACCGATGCAAAACGAACTATGCAAGAGATTTTCTTGTAGGCAGAACGCAACGGAATAGGAAGGACACAGCCTGTACTCTACAAACCAGTGTGGCAAAACCAATCAGAGCTGCAGTATCCCTATATGCAAATAGACCATTGCCATATATGGATCTGTGCCATTCACTTTGAACTGGACTGTGTTTACAGCATGAGCGGTTATGAGTAGATGCGCTTGTTTTGAGATCAAAGCGAGAGCTGCATGTAGCCACGTGTGTACATTTAGTTCATATTCATTGCTAGTAGCGAGTTATTAGCCCAGTTATAAATATTTTATAGTCAGCAATGGGGGAGTGGTTGCTTCTTACAAGAGCACAAAACGTGTGCATTTCTAGCCATCTTTGAAAAGCGAGTCAGGTAAGAGTATTCTTTATGTCTTAAAGGGGCAATGTTTTATTTTGAGAAAGGCCTGAATAAGCTAAGTAGCCAATAGGCTGAGGGTAGCATAATTTGTCTGATTCTCTGTAATAATGGTATGGGAATAATAATGTGGTTTCTTGCATCAAACAACACTTTTTCAATCACCTCCTTGTCTGAAGGACAAGTGGATAAACAGGTTAATGTCAAGCCCTGCATATATTTTTTCCAAAACGTCTCATGGAATGTAGGCCTACATCGAACACCACACATTGGCTGCTAATGTAGGCTGACTGATAGAAAAGCTATTTCCATGATAAAATGTAATGGGATGCATTTTCCCTGTTGTTTTTGATGGTAGGCCACTCTGGTAGGCCTACATTATGATCACATAGCCACAGTAGTCTACATGGCCACTGTTATAACTGTAAGTTAAAATGGGTACAGCCTCAGTATTCACAATAAACGCGCACCAGAAGTTGCACAGAATTTTCACAACGTTCAAGTTTGCGCTCAAAAGACCTGAAATTTACTCAGTGCTGATTCATTCTTTTGAGAAACATTGCTTAAGACATGTCAAAATGGAACTGCATTTGGACTTTCCCAGACAAAGCCTGAGGGCCACAGCCAGGCACTTGGAAATGACTAATTCCCACATTTATCTTCGACTTCCAGCTAAGCTGTTTGATGGACATGCAAGAAAAACAAAGAAACACAACTCCAACAAACGGGCAGCTCCAAACTAGAAAATCTCTTTCTCTGAGGAGAATGTCATATGTTTCAACATTCCCTTCCCAACCCCAGGAATGAACGGGCGGCGTTGAGGACTATAAATCTACAGACACTCACTGTAATGGTGTTTTCTCCCCCCTCAGAGTTGACTTCCAGGCTCAGCACAGACTGACATGTGTTATCTCTGGCAGGGCTGGTGGTGGGCATGGTAAGCATATGTTATAAAGAACATTGTCAGTGTGTGTGTGTGCGTGCGTGGGTGCGAGTGTGAGCAAATGTTATTATAAAAGGTAAAGGGAACATCAGGTACAGACCTGAGGAGAGAGAGAGGAAAGAGAGAAGGCAGAGAGGAGAGAGAGAGGAGCATGAGAGGGGAGAGAGAGGAGAGAGAGAGGGGAGAAAGAGGAGAGAGAGAGGAAAGGAGGAGAGAGGGTGAGAAAGGGGAGAGAGAGAGAGAGAGCAGAAGAGGAGTCGAGAAGAGATCGAGACGGTGGGGGGAGTGGGACGAGGGTAGGAGCGGAGGGAGTGGGAGGGAGAGAGAGAGAGAGAGAGAGAGGAGAGTATTAAAGACTACCGGAACCCACTGGATTCTCAAATTACATTGAATGAACTACAGGACAAAATCCAAAACCCTCCAACCCAAAAAGGCCTGTGGTGTTGATGGTATCCTCAATGAAATGATAACATATACAGACCACAAATTTCAATTAGCTATACTTAAACTCTTTAACATCATCCTTAGCTCTGGCATCTTCCCCAATATTTGGAACCAAGGACTGATCACCCCAATCCACAAAAGTGGAGACAAATTTGACCCCAATAACTACCGTGGGATATGCGTCAACAGCAGCCTTGGGAAAATCCTCTGCATTATCATCAACAGCAGACTAGTTCATTTCCTCAGTGAAAACAATGTACTGAGCAAATGTCAAATTGGCGTTTTACCAAATTACCGTACGACAGACCACTTATTCACCCTGCACACCCTAATTGACAAACAAACAAACCAAAACAAAGGCAAAGTCTTCTCATGCTTTGTTGATTTCAAAAAAGCTTTTGACTCAATTTGGCATGAGGGTCTGCCATACAAATTGATGGAAAGTGGGGTTGGGGGAAAAACATACAACATTATAAAATCCATGTACACAAACAACAAGTGTGCGTTTAAAATTGGCAAAAAACACACACATTAGTTTCCACAGGGCCGTGGGGTGAGACAGGGATGCAGTTTAAGCCCCACCCTCTTCAACATATATATCAACGAATTGGCGAGGGCACTAGAACAGTCTGCAGCACCCGGCCTCACCCTACTAGAATCTGAAGTCAAATGTCTACTGTTTGCTGATGATCTGGTGTTTCTGTCACCAACCAAGGAGGGCCTACAGCAGCACCTAGATATTCTGCACAGATTCTGTCAGACCTGGGCCCTGACAGTAAATCTCAGTAAGACAAAAATAATGGTGTTCCAAAAAAAGATCCAGTTGCCAGGACCACAAATACAATTTCCATCTAGACACCGTTGCCCTAGAGCACACAAAAAACTATACATACCTCGGCCTAAACATCAGCACCACAGCTAACTTCCACAAAGCTGTGAACGATCTGAGAGGCAAGGCAAGAAGGGCCTTCTATGCCATCAAAAGGAACATAACATTTGACATACCAATTAGGATCTGGCTAAAAATACTTGAATCAGTTATAGAACCCATTGCCCTTTATGGTTGTGAGGTCTGGGGTCCGCTCACCAACCAAAAATTCACAAAATGGGACAAACACCAAAATTGAGACTCTGCATGCAGAATTCTGCAAAAACATCCTCAGTGTACAACGTAAAACACCAAATAATGCATGCAGAGCAGAATTAGGCCAATACCCGCTAATTATCAAAATCAAGAAAAGAGCCGTTAAATTCTATAACCACTTAAAAGGAAGCAATTCCCAAACCTTCCATAACAAAGCCATCACCTACAGAGAGATGAACTTGGAGAAGAGTCCCCTAAGTAAGCTGGTCCTGGGGCTCTGTTCACAAACACAAAATGAGAAAACAAAAAGATAATTACTTGACACATTGGAAAGAACAAACAAAAAAATTGAGCAAACTAGAATGCTATTTGGCCCTAAACAGAGAGTACACAGTGGCAGAATACCTGACCACTGTGACTGACACAAACTAAAGGAAAGCTTTGACTATGTACAGACTCAGTGAGCATAGCCTTGCTATTGAGAAAGGCCGCCATAGGCAGACCTGGCTCTCAAGAGAAGACAGGCTATGTGCACACTGCCCACAAAATGAGGTGGAAACTGAGCTGCCCTATTTGCACATTGTTACAACACTGTGTATAGACATATTATGACATTTGAAATGTCTTTATTCTTTTGGAACTTCTGAGTGTAATGTTTACTGTTAATATTTATTGTTTATTTCACTTTTGTTTACTATCTACTTCACTTGCTTTGGCAATGTTAACATATGTTTCCCATGCCAATAAAGCCCTTAAATTGAAAAAAAATAAATAAATTGAGAGACAGAGAGAGAGAGAGAGAGAGAGAGAGAGAGAGAGAGAGAGAGAGAGAGAGAGAGAGAGCGAGAGAGAGAGAGAGAGAGAGAGAGAGAGAGAGAGAGAGAGAGAAGCTTTGACTATGTACAGACTCAGTGAGCATAGCCTTGCTATTAAGAAAGGCCGTCGTAGGCAAACCTGGCTCTCAAGAGAAGACAGGCTATGTGCACACTGCCCACAAAATGAGATGGAAACTGAGCTGCACTTCCTAACCTCCTGCCAAATGTATGACCATATTAGAGACACATATTTCCCTCAGATTACAGAGATCCACAAAGAATTCGAAAACAAACCCAATTATGATAAACTCCCTTATCTACTGGGTGAAAAACCACAGTGTGCCATCACAGCTGTAAGATTTGTGACCTGTTGCCACAAGAAAAGGGCAACCAGTGAAGAACAAACACCATTATAAATACAACCCATATTTATGTTTATTTATTTTCCCATTTGTACTTTTTGCACACTGTTACAACACTGTATATATACCTAATATGACATTTGAAATGTCTTTATTCTTTTGAAACTTCTGAGTGTAATGTTTACTGTTAATATTTATTGTTTATTTCACTTTTGTTTATTATCTACTTCACTTGCTTTGGCAATGTTAACATATGTTTCCCATGCCAATAAAGCCCTTAAATTGAATTGAATTGAATTGAATTGAGAGGGAAGAGAGAGAGAGAGAGAGAGAGAGAGGTGAGAGAGAGATGAGAAAGAGGGGGGATAGAGAGGAGAGAGGGAGAGGGGAGAGAGAGGAAAGGGAGAAGGCAGAGAGAGAGGAGCGTGAGAGGGGAGAGAGAGGTGAGAGAGGAGAAACAGAGGGGAGAAAGAGGAGAGAGGAGAGAGAGAGGAGAGAGAAGGAGAGAGGTGAGAGAAGAGAGAGAAGAGAGAGATGAGAAAGATGGGGGATGGAGAGGAGAGAGAGAGGGGAGAGAGGGAGGAGAGAGCCAGTGTTGGGTCTGAACTAACCCTTCAGACCGCTGGCCGAGTCTGGCTGGCTCCCCCCCCCCCCACTCTGCTGGATCTCTCTCTCTCTCTCTTCTCTCTCTCTCTCTTCTCCTCTTCTCTCTCTCTCTCTCTCTCTCTCTCTCTCTCTCTCTTCTCTCTCTAACATTTAAGTCATTTAGCAGACACTCTTATCCAGAGCGACTTACAAATTGGTGCATTCAACTTAGGATAGCCAGTGGGACAACCACCACTGGGGGATGGGGGGTGTAGAAGGATTACTGTTATACTATTCCAGGTATTCCTTAAAGAGGTATGGTTTCAAGTGTCTCCGGAAGGTGGTCAGTGACTCCGCTGTCCTGGCGTCGTGGAGGAGCTTGTTCCACCATTGTGGTGCCAGAGCAGCGAATCACTTTGACTGGGCTGAGCGGAAACTTTGCTTCCGGAGAGGTAGGGGGGCTAGCAGGCCAGAGGTGGATGAACGTAGTGCCCTCGTTTGGGTGTAGGGTCTGATCAGAGCCTGAAGGTAACGAGGTGCCGTTCCCCTCACAGCTCCGTAGGCAAGCACCATGGTTTTGTAGTAGATGCGAGCTTCAACTGGAAGCCAGTTGAGTTTGCAGAGGAGCGGGGTGACATTACATTTACATTTTAGTCATTTAGCAGACGCTCTTATACAGAGACGACTTACAGTTAGTGAGTGCATACATTTTTCATACTGGAGAGAACATGAGAGAACTTGGGAAGGTTGAACACCAGACAGGCTGCAGCGTTCTGGATAAGTTGTAGGGGTTTAATGGCACAGGCAGAGAGCCCAGCCAACAACGAGGTGCAGTAATCCAGATGGGAGATGACGAGTGCCTGGTTTAGGACCAGTGCCGCTTCCTGTGTAAGACAGGGTCGTACTCTGCGAATGTGTGAACAAGGACGTAAACGCGCATGTATAAAATGAGAATCTCCTTCTCCACTCAGGAAAATTACGTTTCTAGGGGTGGATCTCAAAATAAATGTGTAAAGTCAAAAACAAATTAACTTAGTTGTGCAAGACATTTTATCGATAAAAGGATAAGTAGCATATTGTTTTTAAACGTGTGCATGCTTTTCTCCTGCAACAAAACAACAGCTGATTCAAAGGGGGTCTGAGTCCGATTTCCCAAAAGCATCTTAAGGCTAAGTTCATTGTTAGAACTTTCGTAGGAGCATCGGTAAATCTCAGAGCTGTTTCCCAAAACCATCATTATTAATGGTACACTGAAAAACGCTCACAATCGAATGACTGCCTCAGACCACTTGTAGAACAGCTAAGTCCGTCATTAGATGCTTTTTTGAAGATGTCCACTAAACATAGAATCACATGGTTTATCCGTCTCTTTGTGGCCGCCTATAACTTCAGATCAAAGTTGACTACAAATACAAAGTTGCCAATGTCTTTGCAATTGATACAAACAAGCGACATATAAAAATATGCTTAAAATGAAAACCAAGATGACTGCATAAAAAAAAAACAGAAGGCTATTTTAATAATATTGAAATACATTTCATGTTCAATCTATTGAGTTCTATTTTTCTACTGTCCTGTAATATTGTCTCATCATTAATGATGTTACATTTTTGCCCTTTCCAACAACCCAACCCCCCCCCCAACCCCCCCCCCTTTTTTTTTTTTTTTTTTTTTTTTTTTTTTTTTTTTTTTTTTTTTTTTTTTTTTTTTTTTTTTTTTTTTTTTTTTTTTTTTTTTTTTTTTTTTTTTTTTTGGGGGGGGGGGGGGGGGGGGGGGGGGGGGGGGGGGGGGGGGGGGGGGGGGGGGGGGGGGGGAGGCCCCCCAACCCCCGGGCCCCCCCCCCTTTTTAAAACGGGGGGGGGACCCCCCCCTTTACCCCCAATCCCCAACCCCCAAACCCCCCTTTTCGGGGAAGCCCCCCTTAGTGGGCATAATTTTGAAGGGAGCCTCTTGGGGGGTTAAAAGCGGGGTTTGGGTTTTTAAATGAGGGGAAACCCCCCCCCGGCCCCCCCCCCAAGAGCCCCCCCCCCCCCCCCCAAGGGCCCCCCCCAAAAGGGGGGGGAAAAGGGCTTGGAGGCCCCCCCGGGGCTCGCCGGTGGACCCCCCCCCCAAAATCCCCCCTTTTAAAAAATTTTTTAATAGGGAAAAAACGCTGGGGGGGGTTAAAAAAAAGGAAAAAAAAAACAAAAAACTTAGTTTTGCAAGGCTTTTTTAAAAAAGGGTAAGGTAGGGGGGTGGGCATGTTTTCCGGGAAAAAAAAAGGGCCCAAGGGGCAGGCCCTTTTTCCCCGTAACCCCCCCGCAAGGCCCCCGGGGCCCCCCCCCCCCGGCCCCCCAAACCCCCCCCTTTTTGCCCCCCGCCCCCAAAAAGGGCGCCCCCACCCCTTTCCCCCCCCCCCCAAGGGTTTTTTCCCCCCCCCCCCCCCCCCCCCCCCCCTTTGTGGCCCGGGCCCATAACTTCCGATCAAAGTTGACTCAAATACAAATTTTCCAAGGGCTTTTCAATTGGGTACAAAAAAGCGGGGCATATAAAAATATCTTAAAAATGGAAAAAACCAAAAAATGACGGGATAAAAAAAAAACAGAAGGCCCATTTTAATAAAAAATTGAAATTTCATTTTGTTAATTTTATTGAGGTTTTTTTTTTTCACTGGGGGGGTAATTTGTCCCCCATTTTAAAGATGTTTTCCTTTTAGTCATTTAGAAAAGCTCTTTTCCCAAACAATTACATTGTGCAAAACATTTTAATTTTTTTTAAATGGCCCCCCCCAGGGAAACGAACCCACAAAACCCCGGGGTTGGGAACCCCCCATGCTCAAAACCAAATTTAGGGTAAAAACGGGGCTGTGTACCTATTTTTGTGTGAAATGTGCCATTCCCCCCCCCCTACCCTGGACGACGCCCGGGCCAAAATTTTGCGCCGCCCCCTGGGTCTCCCGGGGCACGGGGGGGTACGACAGACCTGGTTCGAACCAGGGCTCTAAATGGGACGCTGCATGCGATTTCAGTGGGCCTTTGACCACTGCAAAAACCCCCTCGGGGGAGGCTTAGAATAAAAAGGCCCTCAAAAAATTGCAGCCCAAAACAGTGGGGGGGGAAAAAATTTTTAACTATGGGCAGACAAAATAGGAAAAAAAAAAACCAGAAAAACACTTTTAGGGTTTTTAAAGAATTGAAATTTCAAATTATGGGGGAAAAAAAGTATTTGGGGCAATAACAAAAATTTTTTTCAATACTTTTTTTTTATACCCTTGGGTTGGGAAAGGGCACAGGTCAAAACGTTTTTCTGTAAGTCTTCACAAGGTTTTCACACACTGTTGCTGGTATTTTGGCCCCATTCCTCCATGCAGATCTCCTCTAGAGCAGTGATGTTTTGGGGCTGTCGCTGGGCACACGGACTTTCAACTCCCTGCCAAAGATTTTCTATGGGGTTGAGATCTGGAGACTGGCTAGGCCACTCCAGGACCTTGAAATGCTTCTTACGAAGCCACTCCTTCGTTGCCCGGGTGGTGTGTTTGGGATCATTGTCATGCTGAAAGACCTCATTTTGTCTGTCATAGTTGACGTGTACCTATGATAAGTGGGAGAACTTGCACAATTGTTGGCTGACTAAATACTTTTTTCCCCCACTGAGGTGGTAATATCTGTCTATAATCTGATCCGTCATCAGTATTGTAAAATAATTATTTGAATGGAGAAGGCTGATCCGAGAGCAGCGCTCCCTTTCTTTCGATCCTATCAGTATCGACACACGCTCCAACGACACACTAGCGAACGTTCTCTCTGGGTCTTGTTTTAGGAAACGCATGTTACATCTTCGGCCGTTGTAGGAAAGATGAATCGTTAAAACACTGTTAAGCCTAAATTCCATCGCTATTGGGAAACCGGGCCCTAGTTGATTTAGTTGACTTACTAAAAAAATGTGTGAAAGACTCCAGTCACCCAAGTCATAGACTGTTCTCTCTGCTACCGTACGGCAAGCGATACCGGAGCGCCAAGTCAAGAACTAAAAGGCTCCTTAACAGCCATAAGACTTAATCAGAACAATTAATCAAATGACCGCCCGGACTATTTAAATTGACACCTCCCCCCTCCCTTTGTTTTTATACTGCTGCTACACGCTGTTTATTATCTAGAGCGACTTACAGTTAGTGAGTGCATACATTTTCATACTGTACCCACGCACATTGACTCGGTACCGGTACCCCCTGTATATAGCCTCGTTATTGTTATTTTATTGTGTAACTTTTTATTTTAATTGTATTATTTACTTTAGTTTATTTAGTCAATCTTTTCTTAAGTCTTTCTTGAACTGCATTGTTGATTATGGGCTTGTAAGTAAGCATTTCACAGTAACGTCTACACCTGTTGTATTCGGCGCATGTGACAAATAAAATTAGTTTTGATTTGATTTAAACCTCCTGGAGTTTCTTGGTCTGGTTGATTATGGTTTACTTATTAAACCTCCTGCAGTTTCTTGGTCTGGTTGATTTAGTTGACTTACTAAACCTCCTGGAGTTTCTTGGTCGGAATTTGCAGCTAAGCAAATATTTGTGCATCAGTGTTTTTCAAACGGTTGTGATTAGATACACTTACTCAGACATTATTCTGATCATCAAGAAAATAGGATGTCCTGTGGTCACAAATACCAAGGTGTTACACAACTTACTTCCCCATTGAGTTATTTAGATATTTTAGATATTGTGATAGTTTACAGGTCCAATGCTTTGAAAATGTGTTGTCGGTAACATCTCTGCTGCGTACTCCTACTTTGACCCGCTGGGCAATTTGAAAACACATAGATCATCTGTCATGATGTCATATCTCTTGTGTCCTCCAATAGTGGAAAAATAGGTCACCGTGTTCTTTCTGGCTGATTGTAAAGGACAGAAAGAGTCTGAAGCTCTGAGGTCATTGTCAAGCCACAGTGTCAGAGTCCTCCTCACAGCCAAAGACCAGCTCACCTATACCCTCATCCAACAAGCCTTGTGGAATCTTCAAACAAGAGCCATGTCCAGAGCGGAAGCATATGTCCAAATCCGACTTCACGATGCTATGCGTCATCTCACACTTTCCATCTCTGTTATCAGTGTGAGGTTATGTACAGTGCCTTGCAAAAGTATTCATCCCCCTTGGCGTTTTCCTATTTTGTTGCATTACAACCTGTAATATAAATGGATTTTTATTTGGATTTCATGTAATGGACATACACAAAATAGTCCAAATTGTTGAAGTGAAATGAAAAAAATAACTTGTTAAAAAAAATGATACAAAATAAATAACGGAAAAGTGATGCGTGCATATGTATTCACCCCCTTTGCTATGAAGCCCCTAAATAAGATCTGGTGCAACCAATAACCTTCAGAAGTCACATAATTAGTTAAATAAAGTCCACCTGTGTGCAATCTAAGTGTCACATGATCTGTCGCATGATCTCAGTATATATACACCTGTTCTGAAAGGCCCCAGAGTTTGCAACACCACTAAGCAAGGGGCACCACCAAGCAAGCGGCACCATGAAGACCAAGGAGCTCTCCAAACAGGTCAGGGACAAAGTTGTAGAGAAGTACAGATCAGGGTTGGGTTATAAAAAAATATCTGAAACTTTTAACATGGAGTACCATTAAATCCATTATTAAAAAAGGAAAGAATATGGCACCACAACAAACCTGCCAAGAGAGGGCCGCCCACCAAAACTCACGGACCAGGCAAGGAGGGCATTAATCAGAGAGGCAACAAAGACACCAAAGATAACCCTGAAGGAGCTGCAAAGCTCCACAGCGGAGATTGGAGCTAGGCCAATCAGCCACACTTCCCTCTAGGCCTAGGTGCCGTCACCCAATCAGCTACACTTCCCTCTAGGCCTAGGTGCCGTCACCCAATCAGCCACACTTCCTCTAGGCCTAGGTGCCGTCACCCAATCAGACACACTTCCCTCTAGGCCTAGGTGCCGTCACCCAATCAGAACACACTTCCCTCTAGGCCTAGGTGCCGTCACCCAATCAGACACACTTCCCTCTAGGCCTAGGTGCCGTCACCCAATCAGACACACTTCCAAAGGCTTTATCTCAAACCGCAAGGCTAGTAGCTAACATAATTATGCTTTTATCGCTGCTCTGTTTAGTTTTCCAAAATTTTTGAACTGGGAGGAGGGTTCTTTCCGCAGGACAATACCATAAGCATACTGCAAAAAAGCAACATCAAGTGGTTTAAGGGGAAACATTTAAAGTCTTGGAAGGCCTAGCCCAAAGCCCCCCTCAACCCAAATTTGAGAATGTGTGGTAGACTTAAGATTGCTGTACCCCAGTACACATCCCGGGCTAGATGTGCCAAATTTTATAGGGGGAACCTCAGAGACTTGCAGCTGTAATTGCTGCAAAGGTGGCTCTAAAAAGTTTTGACTTTGGGGGGTAAATAGTTACACGCTCAAGTTTTCTGTTTTTTTTTCTATTTCTCCCCCCAAAACCCATTTAATTCCAGGTTTAAGGCAAAAAAAATTGGGAAAAAAATGCCAAGAGGGGTAAAATCTTTCGAAGCCACGATGTAAGAGACCAGGGAGTAGTTCAAATGGCGGGAGGGAATTTCATTTCCCCGGAAAAAAAGGGGAAAAGGGGTTAGCATGGTAGGGTAGAAAAAAATTGGGGATCCATCTTTTTCGCTTGCACCTTTTGTTCCTTAACATCAGATTAAATGTTTAAACAGGGGAAATTTTAAGTTTTTAAAACCAGAGGACCAAGCGGGCCCATGGGTGACTGGTGAAGGGCCCCTCTGCCAGGGTGGGGATTTATCCTACTACACCCTTTTCTCCTAAGGAACCATTAGCGAAAGTCAAAACCCCCCAAATTTTTTAACCGTTGGGTTTTTACCTCTCTGCCAAACTTCAAAATAAACCCCGCTGGTGTAATGGTTTCTTTAACCCGTGAGAGAGAGAATTTTTTTTCATTTTCATTTAGCAGACGCTCTTACCGACCACTTAAGTTAGGAGCAAATTTTTTTTTTTTTTTTTTTCTTTTATTTGCCCCCGGGGAAACCCCCACTCCGGTTTTTTTCCTATTTTTCGGGGGGATTTGGGTTTTATTTTGTTTGGTTGGGGGGTAAAATGTTTGTGGTGTGGAGTTTGTGGGTGTGTGTGAGAGTGTGTGTGTGTGTGTGTGTGTGTGTGTGTGTGTGTGTGTGTGGTGTGTGTGTGTGTGTGGGTGGTGTGTGTGTGGGTGTGTGTGTGGGTGTGTGCGTCCTTGCCTCTGTGTACGTTAGGCGAGAGAGAACGGACATGCCCATAGAATGGGTACACAGGAAATGGTACCCAGGATCCCTGCCCTTAGTAGAGATGGCTTCACACAGCTACCCCAGTTCAAAATGGCTGCCCTCTTTTTTTTTCCTGCTTTTTACAATGGTCATAAGAACAAACAGTCCTTACTGTAAGAATACAGTACATGATGTATATTTTAAATGTTCAAGGATTAAAATGTCCTCCATTTTCTGCAGAGTTGCTTCAGAGTAACCTCGTGGATCTGCGACTTAAACTGAAAAACCTTGCTTCAAAACCGGAGCATTGACACAACTGCAACTGGTTGCAGGAAACAACAACAGTAATCTTTACGTTGTAAATGTTCAGTTCAAATTTTAAGTGAGCACAGTTTTTTAATTTACCTCTGTTGATGAAACCACTCCTATACATTTGGGAGTTGAGGTCATCACCCTAGCCCATTTAGGATGAGGAGACAGGGTCTGGGTCTAGTCTGGCTTTTTGAAACTTTTTTTTTCACATTTTATTTTTGGGTTTTTTGTTTATTTGTGTCGGTCTGTCCACCTGTGATTGTCAATGGCTTCATAAACGCAAACAGAGAACGTTGCCTTAGACCTTGTACATTGTATTACTTTATTTTTGTTTCTAATTGTACCGGAAGTTTCCTCCATCTTTACCTGCTAGATATTGAAGCGTCTTCAATGTTTCCCAATGGCCTTACTTTTGTATTTTCTAGTCATACAACTGTCTTGTGTATTTTTCAATGCGTTTTATTTTTGTTTTTGGACGCGACTAAAGAAAGTCCATCCTTCTCTCTGTCCTCCCCAAGGCTTCTTCAGCAACTGATATTCAAAAGCCTAAGCACCTGAAACAAATCACTTTCTTTTCTGTCTATTAGACATTTTTAAATGTTGCGTGTTAAGGGATTTAAAAAGCTTGTAACTATTTTTTTCCATCCAGACCACCGTTGTTTCCTAAATGACAATGAAAACAAAGTCCATCTCTTGATTCTGCATTTCAATGCGTTCATGTTTTGTTTTTTTCCTCTGTACGTTGCAGTGGGGTGTGAAGATCGTATTTTTAATATTTGTATAAAGTTTAATTTAATTATACCGTGTGTATATAACTATTTCTAATTAAAGCTTTTTTGAAAGTGTGTGTGTGAGATGTGATGTGTGTTTTTACATTGAAGATCATACAGTGCCTTGCAAAAGTATTCATCCCCCTTGGCATTTTTCCTATTTTGTTGCATTACAACCTGTAATTTAAATAGATTTTTATTTGCATTTCATGTAATGGACATACACAAAATAGTTCAAATTGGTGAAGTGGTTTCAAAAAAATTATACAAAATAAATAACGGAAAAGTGGTGCGTGCATATGTATTCACCCCCATTGCTATGAAGCCCCTAAATAAGATCTGGTGCAACCAATTACCTTCAGAAGTCACATAATTAGTTAGATTGCACACAGGTTGACTTTAAGTGTCACAGGATCTCAGTATATATACACCTGTTCTGAAAGGCCCCAGAGTCTGCAACACCACTAAGCAAGCGGCACCATGAAGACCAAGGAGCTCTCCAAACAGGTCAGGGACAAAGTTGTGGAGAAGTACAGATCAGGGTTGCGTTATATAAAAAAAATATCCAAAACTTTGAACATCCCACGGAGCACCATTTAAATCCATTATTTAAAAATGGAAAGAATATGGCACCACAACAAACCTGCCAAGAGAGGGCCGCCCACCAAAACTCACAGACCAGGCAAGGAGGGCATTAATCAGAGAGGCAACAATGAGACCAAAGATAACCCTGAAGGAGCTGCAAAGCTCCACAGCGGAGATTGGAGTGTCTGTCCATAGGACCACTTTAAGCCATACACTCCACAGAGCTGGGCTTTATGGAAGAGTGGGCAGAAAAAAAGCCATTGCTTAAAGAAAAAAATAAGAAAAAAAGTTTGGTGTTCACCAAAAGGCATATGGGAGACTCCCCAAACATATGGAAGAAGGTGCTCTGGTCAGATGAGACTAAAATTGAGCTTTTTGGCCATCAAGGAAAACTTTATGTCTGGCACAAACCCAACACCTTTCATCACCCGAGAACACCATCCCCACAGTGAAGCATGGTGGTGGCAGCATCATGCTATGGGGATGTTTTTCATCGGCAGGGACTGGGAAACTGGTCAGAATTGAAGGAATGGTGGATGGCGCTAAATACAGGGAAATTCTTGAGGGAAACCTGTTTCAGTCTTCCAGAGATTTGAGACTTGGACGGAGGTTCAGCTTCCAGCAGGACAATGACCCTAAGCATACCGCTAAAGCAACACTCAAGTGGTTTAAGGGGAAACATTTAAATGTCTTGGAATGGCCTAGTCAAAGCCCAGACCTCAATCCAATTGAGAATGTGTGGTATGACTTAAAGATTGCTGTACACCAGTACACATCCCAGTGGCTAGATGTGCCAAGCTTATAGAGACATACCTCAAGAGACTTGCAGCTGTAATTGCTGCAAAAGGTGGCTCTACAAATTATTGACTTTGGGGGGGGGGTGAATAGTTATGCACGCTCAAGTTTTCTGTTTTTTTTGTCTTATTTCTCCCCCAAAAATCCATTTTAATTCCAGGTTGTAAGGCAACAAAATAGGAAAAATGCCAAGAGGGGTGAATACTTTCGCCAGCCACATTATGAAAAAGACCAGGAGAGTAGTTCAAAGTGGACGTGGAGGGAATTTCCAGTTCCCGGTCAAAAAAGAGCAAAGGGTTAGCATGTGTAGGGTAGCAAAAATTGGTTATCCATCTGTGTCGCTTGCACTCTTTTGTTTTCTTAAGCATCATGATTTAAATGTCTATCAAACATGGTAATTTAAGTTTTTCCAGACCAGAGGACCAAGCTGGGACCTATCGGTGTGACTGTGTGAATGTGACTGCTCTCTCTGCCAGGGTCTGGGGATGTTTATCCTACTACACCCCTTTACTCCTAAGGAAGCTCATTAGCGAAAGTCAAAAAACCCCTCTGAACATTTTCCATTAACTCTGTCTGGGTTCACTCTCTCTGCAATACTTCAAAATGAAACCTCCGCTAGATGTGTAATGAAATAGTAGTCTATAGCCAGTGAGAGAGAGACATTTTTTATATTTTAGTCATTTAGCAGACGCTCTTGTCCAGAGCGACTTACAGTTAGTGAATACATATATATATTTTTTTATACTGGCCCACCGTGGGAATCGAACCCACAACCCTGGCGTTGCAAACGCCATGCTCTATCAACTGAGCTACATCCCTGCCGGCCATTCCCTCCCCTACCCTGGACCAATTGTGCACCGCCCATGAGTCTCCCGGTCACGGCCAGCTGCGACAGAGCCTGGATTCGAACCAGGATCTAGTGGCACAGTTAGCACTGCGATGCAGTGCCTTAGACCACTGCGCCACTGTGGTTTTCTTCCAGGGGCGTCTCACAGTATAGGTAAATGTCTTAAGCTTGACCTGCTGTTTATGTTGGAATTCAAAGGCTTTTTTATATCAATATCAAATCATTTCTGGGTAACAATGAAGTACCTTACTGTAATTGATTCCTATTAAAATGGGCAAAAGTAGCTTTTTAGCAAAACAAATATTTCTGGGAGTGGTCTGATTGGGAGTGGAAAACTGAACACTAGCTGCTATTGGCAGTAACATTGTAAAAGTGTGAATACATTTGATCAGTGTTATTTATCGCATGGCGATGTTTTCCGTGTAAAGCCTAAACTCCAGCCCATGCCAACCTGCAGATTAGAAGGTCCTGTGTAGATTGTATTTTATTAAACCAGTCTATCAGGAAATAACACTGACCACATTTATTCACACTTTTACAGTGTTACTTTCATCAACAGGTAAAACAGAATTTTGACTGCACTGGGCCTTTCAAGAGTCTGCTGGGTTTAAATGACCTGCCAGGGTCTCTCTCTCTCTCTCTCTCTCTCTCTCTCTCTCTCTCTCTCTCTCTCTCTCTCTGTCTCTCTCTCTGTCTCTGTCTCTGTCTCTGTCTCTGTCTCTGTCTCTGTCTCTGTCTCTGTCACTCTGTCTCTGTGAGCGTGTGTGGATGTGTTTCTAGACAAACAGTGCATTAAAACTGGTTAGAGCCACTCATAGTGGAAAGAGGGACTTGTAATATTGACTTGTTACGTCAGAATTCCCTGGCCAGGGTCAGTTGTTATAAAACCCACAGGCTGCGGCCCTCTGCCCCGCAAAAACCTAAAATAGATCACTGCTGAATTCCACCACAGGTCTCTCTGTCTGCCCCTCCTGAGACCTCCACTCATGACAGCAATGCAATTTATTTTAGGAAACAGATAATGACGTTATCAGCGGGGTACCGGAGACTGTGTGTAAATGCAAGGCATAGAGCCAGGAGTTTGTCCTGAAAACCTCAGGTCATGTGTTCGGGATAAATTCATGTTTGACCCTGTACATGACCTATCCTTGGAATTTCATTCACATTTACAGAGCTGAAATGAAAATACGGACGACTTGCCAGTGTTGTGGTAAGCAGTGGGAAGAATGATTTAAATAACCTTCAGTCATGAATGAAGACACGCAGACATGCGAATGTTGTTTCTTTTTCTTCTACTTAGACAATAAAAATGTGGGCATATCAATTTCTAACATAGCTTTTGTTATCTTTTGTTATATACGTTTGTCTGACCCCATAACATGACGTTTGTCTGACCCCATAACATGACATTTGTCTGACCCCATAACATGACATTTGTCTGACCCCATAACATGACGTTTGTCTGACCCCATAACATGACGTTTGTCTGACCCCATAACATGACGTTTGTCTGACCCCATAACATGACGTTTGTCTGACCCCATAACATGACATTTGTCTGACCCCATAACATGACGTTTATCTGACACCATAACATGACGTTTGTCTGACCCCATAACATTAAGTTTGTCTGACCCCATAACATGACATTTGTCTGACCCCATAACATGACGTTTGTCTGACCCCATAACATGACATTTGTCTGAGACCATAGCATGACGTTTGTCTGACCCCATAACATGACGTTTGTCTGACCCCATAACATGACGTAGATCTGACCCCATAACATGACATTTGTCTGACCCCATAACATGACGTTTGTCTGACCCCATAACATGACGTTTGTCTGACGCCATAACATGACGTTTATCTGACACCATAACATGACGTTTGTCTGACCCCATAACATGACATTTGTCTGACCCCATAACATGACGTTTGTCTGACCCCATAACATGACATTTGTCTGAGACCATAGCATGACGTTTGTCTGACCCCATAACATGACGTTTGTCTGACCCCATAACATGACGTTTGTCTGACCCCATAACATGACGTAGATCTGACCCCATAACATGACATTTGTCTGACCCCATAACATGACGTTTGTCTGACCCCATAACATGACATTTGTCTGACCCCATAACATGACGTTTGTCTGACCCCATAACATGACATTTGTCTGACCCCATAACATGACGTTTGTCTGACCCCATAACATGACGTTTGTCTGACCCCATAACATGACGTTTGTCTGACCCCATAACATGACGTTTGTTTGACCCCATAACATGACGTAGATCTGACCCCATAACATGACATTTGTCTGACCCCATAACATGACGTTTGTCTGACCCCATAACATGACGTTTGTCTGACGCCATAACATGACGTTTATCTGACACCATAACATGACGTTTGTCTGACCCCATAACATTATGTTTTTCTGACCCCATAACATGAAGTTTATCTTACTCCATAAAATGACATTTGTCTGACCCCATAACATGACGTTTGTCGGACTCCATAACATGACGTTTGTCTGACCCCATAACATGATGTTTTTCTGACCCCATAACATGACGTTTGTCTGACCCCATAACATGACGTAGGTCTGACCCCATAACATGAAGTTTTTCTTACTGCATAAAATGACATTTGTCTGACCCCATAACATGACATTTGTCTGACCCCACAACATGACGTAGGTCTGACCCCATGACATTAAGTTTATCTTACTCCATAAAATGACATTTGTCTGACCCCATAACATGACATTTGTCTGACCCCATAACATGACGTTTGTCTGACCCCATAACATGACATTTGTCTGACCCCATAACATGACGTTTGTCTGACCCCATAACATGACGTTTGTCTGACCCCATAACATGACATTTGTCTGAGCCCATAACATGACATTTGTCTGACCCCATAACATGACGTTTGTCTGAGCCCATAACATGACGTTTGTCTGACTCCATAACATGACATTTGTCTGAGCCCATAACATGACATTTGTCTGACCCCATAACATGACGTTTGTCTGAGCCCATAACATGACGTTTGTCTGAGCCCATAACATGACGTAGATCTGACCCCATAACATGACGTTTGTCTGACCCCATAACATGACGTTTGTCTGAGCCCATAACATGACGTTTGTCTGACCCCATAACATGATAGAGACTCTGTCTGCTGTGTTTGTGTTCCTCTCAGTGAGTCAGGCTGTCCTCTTTCCTGTCCTACCATGATGTTGAAGTGGGTAACATACTGTCAAACTATTATGTTGATCATGGATGAGACAAAGAGCACACAGACACAGACACACATACACACACACATACACACAGACACACACACACACACATACATACACATACAAATGAACACAAACACACACACACAAACACACAAACACACAAACACACAAACACACACACACACACACACACACACACACACACACACACATTGAAGTTGTTGGAGAAACCTCTCCTAGAGCCTCCTTTACCTCTCCTGGAGCTGGAGGACTTTCCTAGTGAACAGTAGAGATCACACTGTAAAACCCAGTTCCTCCTTTATTACTAGAATGCCCTTGGCGCGCACTGTACATTTTCAACATCTAGGAAATGTGGAAGAAGCCCACGAATGAGCAGCTTTTAAAATATTTCAATAAAATATGGAAAATGCTGTTGCGTAATAATATTCAAGCAAGTACATGCCATAACTGGGTTCATTAATGTTTTGACATTCTTCTTCACTCCGATGAAGCAACCTGGTCTCAGAGCATTTTGTATTGTTCTGTACGTAAATCCGAAACACTCCATATAGTATGATATGTTACGTTTCGTATGGTATATATTAATTTGTGGATGTCCGTTACCCATTTCATATGATATGTTACGAATTACAATTCGTATTATATGTTACGAATTTGCGAAATGTACAATATGTTATGAATTTGAAAAACTTAAGATATGTTACGAATTTTAGCTAGGTGGCTAGTTGCTAACGTTAGCTAGCTGGCTAATGTTAGCTAGGCTAGGGGTTAGGGTTAAGGTTAGGGTTAAGTTTAGGAGTTAGGTTAAAGGGTTAGGGTTAGGGGAAGGGTTAGCTAAAATGGTTACGGTTAGGGTTAAGGGAAGGGTTAGCTAACATGCTAAGTAGTTGCAAAGTAGCTAAAAAGCAGTAAGTAGTTGAAAAGTAGCTAATTAGCTAAAATGCTAAAGTTGTCCATGATGAGATTCGAACTCGCAACCTTTGGATTTTGCCTTAAGTAACCATATGTCTTATGTAACCATGCCACATGCCACATGTAACATATCATACTAATTTGAGTGTCTCGGATTTACGTTTACTATGTTAAGTCTAGTCTATGAGACCAGGCTGGATGAAGCCATTGGCTCAGACTGATATTCTGACAATGTTCTCACTTTATGAACAGGACAAGATGGAACTTACACCTCACAGTCTCCCCTCTCCCTTACCTCTCCTCTGGCCGTACCTGAACGTGGCCACATGTGCTGTTATCATGTGGATGTCTTTTATGAGACGATAAACCAGAGGAGTACCGGGTGAAGGCAGCCAACAGCTGTTCTCTCTGACATCTCTTCCTGTCCACCCCTAAACTGTCCAGAAGACCTCTGGTCCCATACCTCACCGTACTTCCAATAACACATCAAATTTGATTGATTGTGTAAAGATTTCTTGGTGTTTTGTAAGTGTCCAGTATCTGTGTGGTAGGTGTGTGTGTGTGTGTGTGTGTGTGTGTGTGTGTGTGTGTGTGTGTGTGTGTGTGTGTGTGTGTGTGTGTGTGTGTGTGTGTGTGTGTGTGTGTGTGTGTGTGTGTGTGTGTGTGTGTGTGTGTGTGTGTGTGTGTGTGTGTGTGTGTGTGTGTGTGTGTGTGTGTGTGTATGTATGTGTATGTGTGTGAGTGCGTCCTTGTGTGTGGGTCCATGTCTGTCTGATTTGGTGACCGTGTCTTGGTGACTCTGCGAGTATGATACCCATGGGAATCTCCTAGAGGGACCAGATGAGAGGGCATTGCCCTGTCCTGCCGTTCAGACAGACTGCCGCTGTTTTCTTATTGTCAGTCACTGTCATCACTGTCATCCAGGCTTACCTACTGCTCTGTAGTCCTGTAGTCTGGGGCTCCAGCCAAACTTCACCTGCATGGGAACATTCTGTCTCTGTTGTCACTATCTGGCCTTCTAGAAAGGCTGGGAATATGCCCCTTTCTAACCACACGTGCTTTGAATGGACTATTGAACCCTAAACGTTCAGCCATCATAACCATAACTGAAACCCTAACCATAGATCAAAAATAAAAAAGTTATTGTACCTGTATAAAGCTTGTTCTGATATGACAGATTTGTCCTTTCAAACGTGGCCATCTAGTGATTACCAATTTGCCTCCACAATGACCTTAATTTCATATCCTATGAGGACAATGTTGAAGGCATAATAACACAGTGGAAATGTGTGTAAAATCACAACTATTCCATAGGATTTTCCACCGCTAGGCACTGTCGTTTTGACCCAACCTTCATCCACCACCGTCGTCCCACTATGTAGTTTTGAAGTGGAACTAAACTCCTGTCCACTGAAGGGTGGAAAAGCAGCGAAGCAGCAGTGTGCCTAGACTGCGTCCATCCATCATTTCTAGTTACAATTATGTGATTTGTAATTTAGCTGGCTCTCCCTGTGCTGTGTCTCTGGGTTTCCTCTCTCCTCACTCCCTCCTCTCCTCCTTTCTCTCGTTCTCTCATTCCCCATGCAGAGTGGCTCCAGGGCTACAGAGCGGACGAAGCCAGGGGGGTCACTGGGGAGCTAGTTCTCACAGCTCAGTCCGCCACCGCTGAGATTATGACACGTTTGTTCGTGAGGCGGATGGAGCAGAAGTCAAACCAGGCCATCACTGAATTCTCCTCTCCCCTCATATCCTCTCCTCTCCTCTCCTCTCCTCCCTCCTCTCTCCTCTCCTCTCCTCTCCTCTCCTCTCCTCTCCTCTCTCGGGCTTCTCGCAATCCCCTCCTCTTCATCGAACACCTCTCCCAGAGAACCCATCCCCGAGCCGCGAAACGTCTCCGATCTCCTCTGCCCTCTCCTTCCTCTCCTTCCCTTCCTCTCGCTATTCTCTCCTCTCCTCTCCTCCCTCTCCTCTCCTCTCCTCTCCCTCGCCTCCTCTCCTTCCTCTCCTCTCCTCTCCTCTCCTCTCCTCTCCTCTCCTCTCCTCTCCTCTCCTCTCCTCTCCTCTCCTCTCTTATCCTTTCATCAAAAACAGAAAGTACTGGAACCACCATCCTCTCCTTTTGTCAGGCTGATCTTCCCTCACAGTGAAGCCAAACATAGCCCATCCCTCACAGTGAAGCCAAACACAGCTCTTCCCTCACAGTGAAGCCAAACACAGCTCCTCCCTCACAGTGAAGACAAATACAGCTCTTCCCTCACATTGAAGACAAATACAGCTCATCCCTCACAGTGAAGCCAAACACAGTTCTTCCCTCACAGTGAAGACAAACAAAGCTCTTCCCTCACAGTGAAGCCAAACATAGCTCTTCCCTCACAGTGAAGCCAAACACAGCTCTTCCCTCACAGTGAAGCCAAACACAGCTCTTCCCTCACAGTGAAGCCAAACAAAGATCTTCCCTCACAGTGAAGACAAACAAAGCTCTTCCCTCACAGTGAAGCCAAACATAGCTCTTCCCTCACAGCTCTTCCTTCACTAGGTTCAAATAGACATATAGACATACAGTATGAGACGTGTGGGCCTGAAGATACAGTGCATTCTGTAGAAGGGAGAGTACATCTGCATAGCCTTGCTTAAACCTCAACCCAACCTCACCTGCAAAGTCGTGCCCTGGACACCTTTTCATCTGGATGGTTGGTTTGCACTCCTCTGGAACAGGCTCATGATGTCCACTATTTTTACCATGCACAACTTTGCAGGGAATCTGACGTTTGATGTGCTCCGTTTCCAACATCCTCATTCATCATGGTTTGTGTGACAGACACTGTACGGTCATCTATCACACATTGCTTGAGTGTCTCCATGCACACAGGAGTGACAGCGTTATGTAACTGAAACAGTTGTTTCACAAAGTGCACTGCATGTGGCAGATAAGAAACAACTGCATGAACCCATTTGTAGAAGGAAGGTTTTACTCAAGTGCTGAAAATTGCAAAAGCAGATTGTGATTTAATTAGACATAAGACACCCATTTCTTCTCTGGGTGTTTGTTAGAGGGAAGTTAGATTTCCCCTTGAAATCAGTCAAACTAAACAATCTAACAGTAAACTAAAGTGCAAATTGACTTGGGCTATCTTTATCTGCTTTCAACCAACACACTAGTCTACCACCTTCTAGTCTCTGTAGTCTCCATTGACATTATCATGATTGTTATCAAGACTAAGGGAACCTGAAGCACTTTGAAAAAATAATCAAGGCTAACCCTTGGAGGGCCTGATTTGTCCTTTTGGAAGCCTCATCTCTCTCTCTCTCTCTCTCTCTCTCTCTCTCTCTCTCTCTCTCTCAATTCAATTTCAATTCAATTCAATTCAATTCAATGTAAGGGCTTTATTGGCATGTTAACATTGCCAAAGCAAGTGAAGTAGATAGTAAGCAAAAGTGAAATAAACAATAAATATAACAGTAAACATTACACTCAGAAGTTCCAAAAGAATAAAGACATTTCAAAATGTCATATTATGTACATATACAGTGTTGTAACAATGTGCAAATAGGAAACAAGTACAAATGGGAAAATAAATAAACATAAATATGGATTGTATTTACAATGGTGTTTGTTCTTCACTGGTTGCCCTTTTCTTGTGGCAACAGGTCACAAATATTGCTGCTGTGATGGCACACTGTGGTTTCTCACCCAGTAGATAAGGGAGTTTATCAAAATTGGGTTTGTTTTCGAATTCTTTGTGGATCTCTGTAATCTGACGGAAATATGTGTCTCTAATATGGTCATACATTTGGCAGGAAGTTAGGAAGTGCAGCTCAGTTTCCACCTCATTTTGTGGGCAGTGTGCACATAGCCTGTCTTCTCTTGAGAGCCAGGTCTGCCTACGGCGGCCTTTCTCAATAGCAAGGCTATGCTCACTGAGTCTGTACATAGTCAAAGCTTTCCTTAAGTTTGGGTCAGTCACAGTGGTCAGGTATTCTGCCACTGTGTACTCTCTGTTCAGGGCCAAATAGCATTCTAGTTTGCTCTATTTTTTTGTTTGTTCTTTCCAATGTGTCAAGTAATTCTCTTTTTGTTTTCTCATGATTTGGTTGGGTCGAATTGTGTTGTTATTGTTGTTGTTGTTCTGGGGCTCTGTGGGGTCTGTTTGTGTTTGTGAACAGAGCCCCAGGACCAGCTTACTTAGGGGACTCTTCTCCAAGTTCATCTCTCTGTAGGTGATGGCTTTGTTATGGAAGGTTTGGGAATTGCTTCCTTTTACAGTTTTTCTCGATTGCTAAGACACATTTCTTGAAAGCTGCTCTCCTTTTCTCTTAACTGTGAACACAAAACCCAATTTTCAAGCTACATTCACGAAACCTCAGACTCTTCTTGCAAAACCAAACTTTCACCTCAAAACAGTTCAATCTGTGCTCAAAACTGAACTATGTTGTCAAATCGTGCCCCGAGTCAATCAAAATAAAAAACACTACTGAACAGTCACTAAACACTACGTAGAAAAATAGAAAACACAATGCTCAGGACATGAAGCTGGAGAAATAAATGTTTATTGTTCACTGTAGGCTAAATGCATGTTACAAAACAAAAAAAACCTGTGCATTTAGCACTTGTACAAAAAGACAAAACAGAAATCTTGTGCATTTACATGTAGCACTTGTAAAAACAAACAGAAATCTTATGCGTTTGCCACTTGTGTACAGTAAGCCCATGTAAAAATAAAGTACAAAAATATACAAATAAGTGCATTACTCAGCCACAGCATCATGTCTCCGTACTGGGTCAGGCCACAGGACTTCATCCACATCACAGGCCACATTTTGTCTGGCCAGGCAACGGGGGAAAAAACCCCTGGCATGCCGTATCCAGGCTTGGCATGCCTCCACACCTATGTCACCACAGGCAAGTCCCATGGCTTGCAGGAGATTTACCCTGGTGTAAGGTTGGCGTTCATATACCTTCCACCGCCATGAGGAGAAGAATTCCTCAATGGGGTTTAGGAAAGGGGAGTACGGTGGAAGGCAAAGATTGATAAAACCTTGGTTCATATTGTACCACTCTCTAACCTGGAGGGCTCTGTGAAAACTCACATTGTCCCAAACGACAACATAGATGGGATGCTCATCCTGCTGCCCTAACAAAGCATCTCGCATGTGATTGAGGAAAATGAGGAGCTGGTGAGTGTTGTAGGGCCCCAGGTTGGCATGATGGTGGACAACCCCATGATTGCTGATGGCAGCACATAATGTGACATTGCCACCACGCTGCCCAGGAACACCAACAATGGCCCGATGGCCAATCACATTACGGCCTCTCCTTCTCCTTTTGGTGAGATTAAACCCAGCTTCATCCATGTAGATGTATTGTGGGGTCTTTCCATTGCATCCAGTTGAAAAACCCTCTGTAGAAATAGATACAGTTTTGTAAGTGATACGGAAAAAGTGATTTAGGCCACTACAGTAAATCACTACTTAGAGTAATCAACATTGAATGTGTCTGGATATATGCTAACCTGTACATACTGGAATCTTTGCTCTTTGACTCTGTCTGAGTTGCGATCAAAGGGCACTCTGTATAGCTGTTTCATGCGCAGTCTGTTGCGCTTGAGGACACGATCAACAGTAGAGAGGCTGACACTGTTGATACCCTCAAAATTTAAATGGTCCTCAATGATCTTCTGCTGAATTTCGCTCAGTTTAATGGCATTGTTCTCACGGACCATATCAACAATTAGGGTCTCTTGGTGTGGGGAGAACATACCTGTCCTCCCACCCCCATGTGGCAGTCTTTCAATTCTACAAAAAGAGAACATGGAGTTACAAAAAAATATACATGGAATACTAGGCCTACAAACAGTTAGACCAACCCTGCATTACAATACTACAGTACATTGGTACAGTGATGTACTGAAACATATATTTACTTACAGTATACTGTGGTACAGTATATAGTATGTCATACAGTAATTGCTGTCAACATTTACATACTGTACTATAATGTCAAAAAAAGGTAATTACCTGTTCTCTTCTCTAAATCTTCGGATTATGGTGGACACCTTATTATGGCGGATGTTTGGTTGTACCCTTTGTCCAGCCTCCCTCATGCTCATACCATGGACAAGAACATGGTCAATCACAGTAGCTCTGATTTCATCAGATATTACTGTTCTTTGTCTTCGCTGACCACCTCGACCACCTCGATCTCCTCTCACACGAACTCTTCCTCTCAGATTTCTATCCATTGTAGGGCCTCACAAACCAGTGCTCTCTGAACTGGCTTACTGTATATGTTCCCTCACATCATTAGCCACAAGTGTGATCAATTTTGAGTTGTTGTGTTCAAGTGGTGACACCTGTGCTCTAATTGTGTTTGACTTTTGTCACCTGTGCTCACCATTATGCAGCACGGGTGCATCACAATGAAAATGTGTTGGCAAGTTATGTCTAAACAGGTGAAAAGTGCTTATGGTTTTGCCAAAAGAGTGATTGATTCAATCAGTGGGTTCAGGCAACTGAGCATTTGGTTCAGACAATAGGGTTTAGTGATTTATCAATTGAGAAAAACTGTAAGTGGTTATAGAAATTAACGGCTCTTTTCTGGATTTTGATAATTAGCGGGTATTGGCCTAATTCTGCTCTGCATGTATTATTTGGTGTTTTACGTTGTACACGGAGGATGTTTTTGCAGAATTCTGCATGCAGAGTCTCAATTTGGTGTTTGTCCCATTGTGTGAATTCTTGGTTGGTGAGCGGACCCCAGACCTCACAACCATAAAGGGCAATGGGTTCTATAACTGATTCAAGTATTTTTAGCCAGATCCTAATTGGTATATCAAATGTTATGTTCCTTTTGATGGCATAGAAGGCCCTTCTTGCCTTGTCTCTCAGATCGTTCACAGCTTTGTGAAAGTTACCTGTGGCGCTGATGTTTAGGCCGAGGTATGTATAGTTTTTTGTGTGCTCTAGGGCAACGGTGTCTAGATAGAAATTGTATTTGTGGTCCTGGCAACTGGACCTTTTTTGGAACAGCATTATTTTTGTCTTACTGAGATTTACTGTTTAGGCCGAGGTATGTATAGTTTTTTGTGTGCTCTAGGGCAACGTGTCTAGATGGAATTTGTATTTGTGGTCCTGGCAACTGGACCTTTTTTGGAACAGCATTATTTTTGTCTTCCTGAGATTTACTGTCAGGGCCCAGGTTTGACAGAATCTGTGCAGAAGATCTAGGTGCTGTTGTAGGCCCTCATTGGTTGGTGACAGAAGCACCAGATCATCAGCAAACAGTAGACATTTTACTTCAGATTCTAGTAGGGTGAGGCCGGGTGCTGCAGACTGTTCTAGTGCCCTCGCCAATTCGTTGATATATATGTTGAAGAGTGTGGGGCTTAAACTGCATCCCTGTCTCACCCCACGGCCCTGTGGAAACGAATGTGTGTGTTCTTGCCAATTTTAACTGCACACTTGTTGTTTGTGTACATGGATTTTATAATGTCGTATGTTTTTCCTCCAACCCCACTTTCCATCAATTTGTATAGCAGACCCTCATGCCAAATTGAGTCAAAAGCTTTTTTGAAATCAACAAAGCATGAGAAGACTTTGCCTTTGTTTTGGTTTGTTTGTTTGTGAATTAGGGTGTGCAGGGTGAATACGTGGTCTGTCGTATGGTAATTTGGTAAAAAGCTAATTTGACATTTGCTCAGTACATTGTTTTCACTGAGGAAATGAACTAGTCTGCTGTTAATGATAATGCAGAGGATTTTCCCAAGGTTGCTGTTGACGCATATCCCACGGTAGTTATTGGGGTCAAATTTGTCTCCACTTTTGTGGATTGGGGTGATCAGTCCTTGGTTCCAAATATTGGGGATGATGCCAGAGCTAAGGATGATGTTAAAGAGTTCAAGTATAGCTCATTTAAATTTGTGGTCTGTATATTTTATCATTTCATTGAGGATACCATCAACACCACAGGTCTTTTTGGGTTGGAAGGTTTCTATTTTGTCCTGTAGTTCATTCAATGTAATTGGAGTATCCAGTGGGTTCTGGTAGTCTTTAATAGTTGATTTTAAGATTTGCATTTGATCATGTATATTTTTTTGCTGTTTGTTCTCTGTTATAGGGCCAAAAAGATTGGAGAAGTGGTTTACCCATACATCTCCGTTTTGGATAGATAGCTCTTCGTGTTGTTTTTTGTTTAGTGTTTTCCAATTTTCCCAGAAGTGGTTAGAGTCTATGGATTCTTCAATTACATTGAGCTGATTTCTGACATGCTGTTCCTTCTTTTTCCGTAGTGTATTTCTGTATTGTTTTAGTGATTCACCATAGTGAAGGCATAGGCTCAGGTTTTCTGGGTCTCTATGTTTTTGGTTGGGTAGGTTTCTCCATTTCTTTCTTAGGTTTTTGCACTCTTCATCAACCCATTTATCACTGTTGTTACTTTTCTTTGGTTTTCTGTTAGAGATTTTTAGATTTGATAGGGAAGCTGAGAGGTCAAATATACCATTTAGGTTTTCTGCTGCCAAGTTTACACCTTCACTATTAAAGTGGAAGGTTTTGTCCAGGAAGTTGTCTAGAATGGATTGAATTTGTTGTTGCCTAATTGTTTTTTGGAAGGTTAACACTACTTTCCTTCCATCTATAGCATTTCTTACAGTTTTTTTTGATTGCTTAAGCACGATTTTCAAAACAGGGCCCGTGTTTTCAAAACACTACACACAATTAGCACAACCACACACCCAATTAGCAAAACACTACAGATCCTTTGCAAAATTAAACACTCTTGTAAAAACTATACACTTCTTTTT
This sequence comes from Coregonus sp. 'balchen', assembly GCA_902810595.1. Classification (NCBI taxonomy): domain Eukaryota; kingdom Metazoa; phylum Chordata; class Actinopteri; order Salmoniformes; family Salmonidae; genus Coregonus; species Coregonus sp. 'balchen'. The sequence continues at coordinate 6,497,478 of LR778288.1, forward strand.
AAAAACCACACTTTGTTACCATATGAAACACACACGTTTCACATTACTATACTCTGTTTGCACGAGTTACACTCTGCTGTGATAAACCTAAAACACTTTTAGCACTTCTACTTCCCTATGATTAGAGTAGGCTACTCTCAACAAAGTACAAATATAATGTAAATTCACCAAACACTACACAAGACCAATGTTGCAGACTGAAGAAACTCATTTATTTCTCAACACGCCCAAAATGTTGACATGGAGATTCATAATACTGTAACCAAACATCACTTTACGTATTGTAAGTTAAAAAAATTTTTAAAAAAATAACTAGACATTGTCTCTTCGCCTAGCTGGATCTGGCCAGAGAATTTCATCAACATCGCAGGCAATGTTGTCATTAGCAAGACACCTTGGAAAGAAACGTCTTGAATGACGAATCCATCCTTGCATTGCTGCTACCTCCATCTGGTCACAGGCCTCCTCCATGGCTTGGATGAGGGGTACCTCAGCCTGGAGACGGAGATCATATACCTTCCACCGCCATGCCGAGAAAAACTATTCTATAGGGTTGAGGAATGGAGAGTATGGTGGAAGATATAGGACGGTGAAATGTGGATGTTGCTGAAACCAGTTCTGAACCAGAGCAGAGCGGTGGAAAGACACATTGTCCCAGACAACAATGTATTGCATATGATCAATTTGATTTGCTGCTGTTATGTTGTGCAATTGATCCAAGAATGTAAGTATGAGTGCTGTGTTGTAAGGGCCCATATGGGCATGGCGGTGGAGGACCCCATTCTGTGTAATGGCTGCACAGAGTGTTATATTACCCCCACGTTGCCCTGGGACATTGACTATAGCCCTGTGGCCAATGATGTTTCTTCCCCTCCTTCGTGTTCTCGTCAGGTTGAACCCAGCCTCATCTACGTAAATGAACTCATGCTGGATCTCCTCTCCATCCATTCGTAAAACTCTCTGAAAAACAGTGTCAGGCAAAATTGTGTAGTTCAGTGTAGATCTAGTATACATATTACAGTACAGTAAAAGATTATGAGACAGTATGCAAGATCACACTGCTAAACTGAATACATACCTCTGCATAATCATGCCGCAGTCGTTTCACCCTTTCGGAATTGCGCTCGAAAGGCACTCGATAAATTTGCTTCATTTGAATATGTTTTTTTTTTAGGATGCGTGCCAGTGTTGATGTTGAGACCTGATGGATATCGTTGAAAATGGCGTGGTTATTGACAATGTTAGCTTGGAGCTGCTTGAGTGTTATAGCATTGTTGGCCAAAACCATGTTTACTATCTCCCTCTCTTGCTGTTCTGTGAACATAGGAGGCCTTCCCCCTTGTCGTCCCTGACCCTCAATCCTATGTAGAAAAAAAAAACAGTATACAATAGTACAGTAATTTCACAGGAAAAGGTAACAGAAGTGCTGATAGTGCATAGAATATAGTACTGTAAGCAGTTACTGAAACCGTGCAGATGTTTTTGATATGATGATATTTTTACAATACCTATTTTCCAGTCGAAATGTTCTCATCACACTTGCCACTGTATATCGGCTTAGATTTGGCTGTACTCGCAGTCCAGCCTCCCTCAGCGTCAGGCCGTGGTTGACAATGTGGTCAACCAGTGTTGCGCGGATCTCATTTGTCAGATTCGGTCCTCTTTGAGCACCTTCTTGTCTTCCTCTTCCTCCCCTTCCTCCTCCTCCTCCTCCTCCTCCTCGTTCTCCTCGTCCTCCTCGTTCTCCTCGTTCTCCTCGTCCTCCTCCTCGTTCTCCTCGTCCTCCTCGTCCTCCTCGTCCTCCTCGTTCTCCTCGTTCTCCTCGTCCTCCTCCTCGTTCTCCTCGTCCTCCTCCTCCTCCTCCTCCTCCTCCTCCTCCTCGTCTTACTCTTTCTCTGACTCTTTCCATTGTGCTTGAAGACCGATGAACTCACCTGCTGCTTTTTATAGTGCTTATACACCTGATTGGTGTGTCTACAATTAAGCAAACGAGTGTTTGCACACCTGATGACTGTGTTGAACCAATTGGTTGGACGGTGTGGTAATTTGACAGTCAGTGCTTTGGTATTGCAAGGACGTGACTTCATGATAGATTTTTGTGTGTAATGTATGTTAAGTGTGTTTAGTGTTTTGCAAATCACTGTGTGTAGAGTTTTGCAACAAGTGTAAGGTTGACAATGTGCTTATAGTTGTGCAAATATGGGCTGATGTTTTGCTTCTTGAGTGTAAGGTTTTTCTAATAGTGTACTACTTTTAATTTTAGTGTGTAAGCAATCCAAAAAAACTGTATTAGTGGATATTGGCCTAATTCTGTCCTGCATGCATTGTTCGTAGTTTTCCTCTGGACATGTAGGAGAATATTACAGAACTCTGCATGCAGGGTTTCAATGGGGTGCTTGTCCCGTTGGGTGAAATCTTATTTTGCAAGTGGACACCACACCTCACTGCCATTAAGTGCAATTGGTTCAATAACACATTCAATTAGCTTTAGCCAAATTTGAATAGGTATTTCACTTTAAATTTGGCGTAGAATGCCCTGCATGCTTTTTCTCTCAGTTCATTCACTGCCTCATTTAGATATCCAGTTGAGGTTAATTTTAAACCTTAGTATTTGTTGTGTGTGCAGTACTCTACATATTTTGTACCAATTGAGAACTTTGGTCTAATTCCCTGAGATCTGGGTCTTCTCTGGAAAATCATAATTTTTGTCTTTTTGGTGTTTACTGCCAGGGCCCAGGTCTGTCAGTACTGCTCTAGCAGGTCCAGGCTCTGCTGTAGGCCATGTGCTGTGGGTGACAGCAGGCATAGGTAATCTGCAAAGAGCAGGCATTTAACCTCTAAATTGTGGAGACTAACACCAGGGGCTGAGGATATTTCTAGAATAGTGGCCAATTTGTTGATGTAAATATTGAAGAGCGCAGGGCTCAGATTGCAACCCTGGCGAAGGCCCCATCCCTGGTTAAAGAATTCTGGTTATTTTCTTGTCAATTTTGATGCTGCACGTATTGCCAGTATAAATTGATTTAATTATGTCATATGTTTCACCCCCTATACCACTTTCAGTAACTTTTTAGAACAGTCCTGTTTGCCAAATATAATCAAATTCTTCTTCGATAAACAAGCGTACATTTTGGTATTATTTTGGTGGACATGTTTATCTATCAGGGTGATGAGGGTGTAAATATATTAATAAGCCAGTTAGCAGACGCTTTTATCCAAAGCAACTTACAGTCATGCGTGCATACATTTTTGTGTATGGGTGGTCCCAGGGATCGAACCCACTACCTTGGCGTTACAAGCGCCGTGCTCTACCAGCTGAGCCACATGCGATATTTTGGTATAAATCCAATTTTGCTTTTACTCAAGACATTGTGCTTATTAAGGAAGTTTAGAACTCTTACATTTATAATACTACAGAAAACCTTCATCAGGTTACTGTTCACACAAATGCCTCTGTAATTGTTAGGGTGAAATTTGTCTCTGTTCTTAAAGATTGGGGTTATGAGTCCTCGATTCCAGATATAGGGGAAATAACCTACACTAAGGATCAAATTAAACAGTTTTAATATAGCCAGTTGAAATTTTGCACTAATGAATTTAAGCATCTAATTTCGTATGCCATCAGGTCCGCATGCTTTTTTAAATTTGAAGGCCTGAAATTTCTTATAGAGCTCCTGGTCAGTAATTGGGGAGTCCAATGGATTTTGATTGTCCTTTATAGCTTTTTCTAATCCATTCAACTTTTCATGAATTTGGCATTGTTCTGCGTTTGCATCAATTTGAACGGTGTTGTAGAGTGTTTTAAAATGGGTTGTCCATATCCATATGTCACATTTTTGTCAGAGTGGTGTGTGTAGATGAGTGGAAGGAATCAAGCGCAGGATCCAGGATGACTTCAATAGTCTTTATAGTACGTTCAACACGTGAACAAAATAGTCGCCAACCCAACCGGGTGGCGCAAAACAATTACGCACAAAACACAGTGCGTAAAACACAAGAAAAGCGCACGCAGTGCGAACTCTCGGGACAAGCCAACAACGAGAGAAAATACCCTAACGAGGCAGTCTGACAATAAACAATCACGCATAACACCTGACCCAAACACACGAACTAAATAAGGGAAACAATCAAGACACAAAATAAGGGACAGGTGTTATGAAACAGACAAAACCAACAGAACATGAAACATAGAACGGTGGCAGCTAGTACTCCGGAGACGACGACCGCCGAAGCCTGCCCGAACAAGGAAGAGGAGCAGCCTCGGCCGAAACCGTGACAATTTTGTATCGCTAATTTCTCTAGTTTGATTTTTTTTTGGTTTTTATAACTTTGCCAGAAGTTGTTTGTGTTTATGGACTCCTCAATTAGTGTCAGTTGCTTGCTGTTGAACTGAGCGTACGTTTATAGAGTTTTAAAGTCTCACAGTAATGAAGGCATAATTCACCATTATTTGGGTCTCTTTGCTTTTGGTTTGATAGTGTTCTATGTTTTTTCCTTATAGTTTTACAGTCTCTATCAAAGCAGTTGTCATCTGTGGTCTTTTTTGGTTTGTTTTTTATCAATATCAGTTGTGCTTCTTTTGCCGTTTGCCTGATTATATTGTTAATGTTTTTTACTGCTAGATTGATGCCTTCTTTACTGTGAGTGGATGTGGTATCCAAAAGGTTATCTAAGAGTGTTTGGATTTTTTGGTTACTGGTTGCTTTGTGGTATTCTTCTGTGCTGTTTTGGGCCCATCTGGATGAATTTCTGATGTTGTACAGCTCACTGGGCTGTGAATGTGTGGTTGTGTCCATGTCTGTTCATTTGAGGAACAAGGTAATTTGTCTGTGATCAGACAGAGGTGTTAGTGGCTTGACGGTGAATGAGCTGAGAGAGAAAGGGTAAATGTCTGTAATGATATCGTCTTCTGTACTGTGGCCAAGAGGTGAGCAATAGGTGAATCTCTCTAAAAAAAAGTCCACCCGTAACCTACCATTGACAAAGTACAGACCCAGGCTTCGACAGAGCTGCAACAGATCCCTTTCGTTTTTGTTGATGGTGCTGTCACTGTTGTTTCTATGGGGGAGATTAAGACAGTTAAGAACAGTATGGCCTGTAATTAAGCTGTCCCATATTTTTCTGTCAGTACAAGTTTACCAATTTATCAATTCGATTTTGTAGTTCAGATTTCTACCAAATGATCAATCCTCCAGAGTCTCTGCCTCTATCGACAGAGCTGTGTTTCTGTGATGGCACAATTACCTCTCTGTAGCCTGTGGGACAGTGAGTGACAATGTCTGCCAGCTCTAGTCTCCTGCAGAATTATGATGTCAACATCTTTAAGATTTTTTTTTTTAAACTCCAGTGCTAACGTCTTCAGGTGTTTGTTCTTCACTGGTTGCCCTTTTCTTGTGGCAACAGGTCATATATTTTGCTGCTGTGATTGCACACTGTGGTATTTCACCCAATAGATATGGGAGTTTATCCAAATTGGGTTTGTTTTCAAATTCTTTGTGGGTTTGTGTAATCTGAGGGAACTATGTGTCTCTAATGTGGTCATACATTTGGCAGGAGGTTAGGAAGTGCAGCTCAGTTTCCACCTCATTATGTGGACAGTGTGCACATAGCCTGTCTTCTCTTGAGAGCCAGGTCTGCCTTCGGCGGCCTTTCTCAATAGCAAGGCTATGCTCACTGAGTCCGTACATAGTCAAAGCTTTCCTTAAGTTTGTGTCAGTCACAGTGGTCAGGTATTCTGCCACTGTGTACTCTCTGTTTAGGGCCAAATAGTATTCTAGTTTGCTCTGTTTTTATGTCAAGTAATTATATTTTTGTTTTCTCATGATTTGGTTGGGTCTAATTGTGTTGCTGTCCTGGGGCTCTGTGGAGTTTGTTTGTGTTTGTGAACAGAGCCCCAGGACCAGCTTGCTTAGGGGACTCTTCTCCAGGTTCATCTCTCTGTAGGTGATGGCTTTGTTATGGAAGATTTGGGAATTGCTTCCTTTTAAGTGGTTATAGAATTTAATGGCTCTTTTCTGGATTTTGATAATTAGCGGGTATAGGCCTAATTCTGCTCTGCCTGCATTATTTGGTGTTTTTCATTGTACACAGAGGATATTTTTGCAGAATTCTGCATACATGGTCTCAATTTGGTGTTTGTCCCATTTTGTGAATTCTTGGTTGGTGAGCTGACCCCAGACCTCACAACCATAAATGGGAATGGGTTCTATAACTGATTCAAGTATTTTTAGCCAGATCCTTATTGGTATGTCGAATTTTATGTTCCTTTTTATGACATAGATGGCCCTTCTTGCCTCTCAGATCGTTCACAGCTTTGTGGAAGTTACCTTTGGCGCTGATGTTTAGGCCGAGGTCCGCATAGTTTTTTTGTGTGCTCTAGGGCAACGGTGTCTAGATGGAATTTGTATGCGTGGTCCTGGCAAATTGACCTTTTTTGGAACACCATTATTTTTTGTCTTACTGAGATTCACTGTCAGGGCCCAGGTCTGACAGAATCTGTGGAAAAGATCTAGATCATCAGCAAACAGTAGACATTTGACTTCAGATTCTCTCTCTCTGTCTGTCTCTCTCTATTTACATATATATACACTGCTCAAAAAAATAAAGGGAACACTAAAATAACACATCCTAGATCTGAATGAATGAAATAATCTTATTAAATACTTTTTTCTTTACATAGTTGAATGTGCTGACAACAAAATCACACAAAAATTATCAATGGAAATCAAATTTATCAACCCATGGAGGTCTGGATTTGGAGTCACACTAAAAATTAAAGTGGAAAACCACACTACAGGCTGATCCAACTTTGATGTAATGTCCTTAAAACAAGTCAAAATGAGGCTCAGTAGTGTGTGTGGCCTCCACGTGCCTGTATGACCTCCCTACAACGCCTGGGCATGCTCCTGATGAGGTGGCGGATGGTCTCCTGAGGGATCTCCTCCCAGACCTGGACTAAAGCATCCGCCAACTCCTGGACAATCTGTGGTGCAACGTGGCGTTGGTGGATGGAGCGAGACATGATGTCCCAGATGTGCTCAATTGGATTCAGGTCTGGGGAACGGGCGGGCCAGTCCATAGCATCAATGCCTTCCTCTTGCAGGAACTGCTGACACACTCCAGCCACATGAGGTCTAGCATTGTCTTGCATTAGGAGGAACCCAGGGCCAACCGCACCAGCATATGGTCTCACAAGGGGTCTGAGGATCTCATCTCGGTACCTAATGGCAGTCAGGCTACCTCTGGCGAGCACATGGAGGACTGTGCGGCCCCCCAAAGAAATGCACACCACACCATGACTGACCCACCGCCAAACCGGTCATGCTGGAGGATGTTGCAGGCAGCAGAACGTTCTCCACGGCGTCTCCAGACTCTGTCACGTCTGTCACATGTGCTCAGCGTTAACCTGCTTTCATCTGTGAAGAGCACAGGGCGCCAGTGGCGAATTTGCCAATCTTGGTGTTCTCTGGCAAATGCCAAACGTCCTGCACGGTGTTGGGCTGTAAGCACAACCCCCACCTGTGGACGTCGGGCCCTCATACCACCCTCATGGAGTCTGTTTCTGACCGTTTGAGCAGACACATGCACATTTGTGGCCTGCTGGAGGTCATTTTGCAGGGCTCTGGCAGTGCTCCTCCTGCTCTTCCTTGCACAAAGGCGGAGGTAGCAGTCCTGCTGCTGGGTTGTTGCCCTCCTACGGCCTCCTCCACGTCTCCTGATGTACTGGCCTGTCTCCTGGTTGCGCCTCCATGCTCTGGACACTACGCTGACAGACACAGCAAACCTTCTTGCCACAGCTCGCATTGATGTGCCATCCTGGATGAGCTGCACTACCTGAGCCACTTGTGTGGGTTGTAGACTCCGTCTCATGCTACCACTAGAGTGAAAGCACTGCCAGCATTCAAAAGTGACCAAAACATCAGCCAGGAAGCATAGGAACTGAGAAGTGGTCTGTGCTCACCACCTGCAAAACCAGTCCTTTATTGGGGGTGTCTTGCTAATTGCCTATAATTTCCACCTGTTGTCTATTCCATTTGCACAACAGCATGTGAAATATATTGTCAATCAGTGTTGCTTCCTAAGTGGACAGTTTGATTTCACAGAAGTGTGATTGACTTGGAGTTACATTGTGTTGTTTAAGTGTTCCCTTAATTTTTTTTAGCAGTGTTTGTCCATATCACTGTCTCTCTACGTCTCTATCACCATCTCTATCGCTATCTGTATCTGTCTATCTCTCTCTCTCTCTTCCTCCCACATTCCTTCACGTTCCAGACAAGAGCTGGTCTCAGACTAGAGCTGGTCCCAGACAAGAGCTGGTCTCAGACTAGAGCTGGTCCCAGACTAGAGCTGGTTCCAGCTGGTTCCAGAGTGTTCCTGGTACTCTCTGTTCACCCATGACTGCATGGCCAGGCACGACTCCAACACCATCATTAAGTTTGCCGACGACACAACAGTGGTAGGCCTGATCACCGACAACGATGAGACAGCCTAAAGGGAGGAGGTCAGAGACCTGGCCGTGTGGTGCCAGGACAACAACCTCTCCCTCAACGTGATCAAGACAAAGGAGATGATTGTGGACTACAGGAAAAAAAAGAGGACTGAGCACGCCCCCATTCTCATCGACGGGGCTGTAGTGGAACAGGTTGAGAGCTTCAAGTTCCTTGGTGTCCACATCACCAACAAACTATCATGGTCCAAACATTTACATTTACATTTACATTTACATTTTAGTCATTTAGCAGACGCTCTTATCCAGAGCGACTTACAGTTACACCAAGACAGTCGTGAAGAGGGCACGACAAAGCCTATTCCCCCAAAGGAGACTGAAAAGATTTGGCATGGGTCCTCAGATCCTCAAAAAGTTATACAGCTGCACCATCGAGAGCATCCTGACTGGTTGCAACACCGCCTGGTATGGCAACTGCTTGGCCTCCGACCGCAAGGCACTACAGAGGGTAGTGCGTACGGCCCAGTACATCACTGGGGCCAAGCTTCCTGCCATCCAGGACCTCTATACCAGGCGGTGTCAGAGGAAGGCCCTCAAAATTGTCAAAGACTCCAGCCACCCTAGTCATAGACTGTTCTCTCTGCTACCGCACGGCAAGCGGTACCGGAGTGCCAAGTCTAGGTCCAAAAGACTTCTCAACAGCTTCTATCCCCAAGCCATAAGACTCCTGAACAGCTAATCATGGCTACCCGGACTATTTACACTGCCCCCCCCACCCCATCCTTTTTACACTGCTGCTACTCTGTTAATTATTTATGCATAGTCACTTTAACTCTACCCACATGTACATATTACCTCAACTACCTCAACTAGCCGGTGCCCCCACACATTGACTCTGCAACGGTACCCCCCTGTATATATAGCCTCCCTACTGTTATTTTATTTTACTTCTGCTCTTTTTTTTCTCAACACTCAGTAACTGTTGGTTAAGGGCTGTAAGTAAGCATTTCACTGTAATGTCTGCACCTGTTGTATTCGGCGCATGTGACCAATAAAATTTGATTTGATTTGAGACAAGAGCTGGTTCCAGACAAGAGCTGGTTCCAGACAAGAGCTGGTCCCAGACAAGAGCTGGTTCCAGACAAGAGCTGGTTCCAGACAAGAGCTGGTCCCAGACAAGAGCTGGTCTCAGACAAGACCTGGTCTCAGACAAGAGCTGGTCTCAGACTAGAGCTGGTCTCAGACAAGAGCTGGTCCCAGACAAGAGGTTGGTCCCGGACTAGAGCTGGTCCCGGACTAGAGCTGGTCCCAGACAAGAGCTGGTCTCAGACAAGAGCTGCTCTCAGACAAGAGCTGGTCCCGGACTAGAGCTGGTCCCGGACTAGAGCTGGTCTCAGACTAGAGCTGGTCTCAGACTAGAGCTGGTCCCAGACTAGAGCTGGTCCCGGACTAGAGCTGGTCTCAGACTAGAGCTGGTCCCAGACTAGAGCTGGTCCCAGACTAGAGCTGGTCTCAGACTAGAGCTGGTCCCAGACAAGAGCTGTTCTCAGATAGTGTGTAAATCATCAGAACACTCTGTCCCACTTCCAATTAGATTTCATGAACAAACCCCTCCCCCAGAGATAGAGGAGGGTTGTGTCCCAAATGACATCATATTCACTATATAGTGCCCTACTTTTGATCGTAGGGCATTGGTCAAACGTAGTGCACTATAAAGGAATAGGGTGCCATTTGGGACGCGGCCGAGGTCTAGGGAGTAGAGATACAACAGATATCCAGCCTACTGACACGAAGGGCAGGTCAACCTGAAGTTTTATGGCACTTTAAACACTTGGTATCTATCAAGACACTTGGTATGTCCCATCTATCAAGACACATAATAAGTCACTTTATCCTACTGCCACGGTCCATCATTAGAACTCATCAAGTCATATGGCGAGATGATTTCCTATAATTTTCTTGTCAGCTCGTGTAACTTCAATTTTCCCGTTTTTTATATGGATGCTTGATTTATGTGAAGGTTCAAGTCAGACACTTGCCTTTCCTAGGCTAGACATCAACCCTCAGGTAAGAGTTCACAGTCTAGACCTTTTTGCCACAGGTGATAAGATAATGTGTGTTTGCCTGTTGCTGGTTCAAGACAACAGTCTACAGACTGCAACAGAATGGTCTGGGGGCCCCCTCTCTCTCTCTCTCTCTCTCTCTCTCTCTCTCTCTCTCTCTCTCTCTCTCTCTCTCTCTCTCTCTGTCTCCCTCCGTCTCCCTCCGGCTCCCTCTCTCTCCCTCTGTCTCTCGCTCTCTCTCTCTCCCTCTCCCTTCCCATACAGATGTTGGCTGCTCACCTTAGCTGTCATGTGTATAATTGGAGATTGTTGATGGGATTCATTTTCCACAGACATGACCTTCCTGACCCCCCTGGCATCGCTACATCCACACACACACACACATCCATCGCAACAGTGATAATTCTTGTCTTTGATGCATTTTGAGCCACATGTTTGTAGTGGATATTAGATGTTGTAAAGTGTTTTATTGTAATATCAAATCAAATCAATTTGCTGTTTGTTTATTCATAAGTGAATTAGTGCCTAGAAAAATCACACAAAGGGTCCAGTTATTTTGTCCAGACTGCATATTTAGCCTCATTCAATTTCCTATTGCTGTAGCGTTTTCAGTTTGGATAGTTATTTGAGACAGGCCTTGAATGGCATGATATTGCAGAGGGCCTAATGTATTTTCAGACGCTAGAATCTAGTCCTTATAAGCAATATGGGTCTTTCTTATCATATGGTAGATTACATTTTTACATTTTAGTCATTTAGCAGACACTCTTATCCAGAGCGACTTACAGGAGCAATTAGGGTTAAGTGCCTTGCTCAAGGGCACATCGACAGATTTTTCAACTAGTCGGCTTGGGGATTAGAACCAGCGACCTTTCGGTTACTGGCACAACGCTCTTAACCACTAAGCTACCTGCCGTCCTACAGAATGTTGGTATCTATTACAGTGTGGTTGACTTCACGTTCACACTGAAATTCATTGAGGGGATAACCCCATTGTTTATATACAGTCAAATTGGATGAAATCAAAGACCCATATCAAAGCTAATCTCATTAAATGTACGAATTCAACTAATCCTCAAAGTTGTTTTTTCATTTTCGAGATGATAACCCCATTGTTTATATACAGTCAAATTGGATGAAATCAAAGACCCATATCAAAGCTAATCTCATTAAATGTACGAATTCAACTAATCCTCAAAGTTGTTTTTTCATTTTCACTAAAATATGGAAATAAAACGATTTGTCTTAAGCCTGGTTCAGATACAACAGCCGACATAAGGAGAGACCAGACAAAACTAGCCAGTTTTAAAATGTTGTGTTGCAGAAAAGCTGACTAAAAACGGGGCATTCGGATCAAAAAGACGAGACGTGCGGTTGAGACCGTTTCCAAGGTTAACAGTGTCTCTTACCAATGACGTGATTAAACTTTGAAACAAAGTTGCCATTTGTTGTAGCAAGGTGTTTTAACAAATGAGTATCATGATATACATGCACCAGGAGCAGGGCACCCTTTGTGACTTGTCAGATAGCTTGCTAGACTAGCTAACTGCAGCAAAACAGCTAGCTAGCCGCTGGGCTATCGCCGGAGTGTTCTCTGATTGGCTGAACAGGAGCCATCTAATCTCAACTCTTTAGCTGAGATTTGACATGTTAAATCTTGGAAACTCCAGCTGCCGACATGAGACGTTCTAATACTAGACCGTTCAGATCAAGCAAACTTTGTTCGAAAGCTGAATAAAATCGTCTCGTCTCGCTTCCCTCTCTGAACCGAGAATCAGTAGGCTAGTTATTAGTTGCTTAACAACAGTCTCAAGTTGAGTGGAAATCTCCCTCTTAAGTGTTTTATAATCGGTCTAGATCAGGTTGACTGTCCCTGGTGCTACATTCGACATTCTTCTAAGTGGCAGAATACTTGAAGAGTTTCTTTCCAAAATGCTATATATCCAATTTCAGAAACGTTAGTAGATGAGCTTTTATTGTTAAAATAACTTTATGAAAGAGATTGGTGTGTTGTTGTTTTTTTTACTATCTAATCATGGCATGGGGTTGTTCAATGACAGACATGTATTTGTTTAAAATCTATCACGTGATGGTTACATTTCAGAGAGATGAACAAACATGTTTTTTGGAAAACACTATATATCCGCCTCACTCTCAGATAAATAAGTAGTACTGCTAGGTTTTACACAGTCAAATGTAACAAATAACTACATTCTTAATAAAGAATGTACAAATTATACATTTGTAACATCAATATTTTAATATTTTTGTACAAAAAAATGAATCAATACAGTAATATGAGATCTGTGTGTAAAACATTTACATTTTACATTTTAGTCATTTAGCAGATGCTCTTATCCAGAGTGACTTACAGGTAGTGCATTCATCTGAAGATAGTTAGGTGAGACACATATCGCAGTTACATTTACAGTATACAAACTTTCCATTCCAGATAAACAATGGATATATAGCGTTTAGCAAAAAAAAACACATTTTAATACACACATAAAATCAATAAAAACTCTGAGCAATATTTTACACACACATGAAGGTACTATAAGCAATAATATCTGGTGAAAAAAATAATTGTGAAAAAATGGTGCCAATAGCTTTTTGGAAATTAACTCTTAATTTGTTCCACTCCGGACAGTAATACAGATTATTACAGATAATTTATGTTACATCCAGAGTTTAGACTATGACACTTAAGTCTGTTTTACTCCCACACAACATTTACGTTAAACCACGATCGTCTAAAACTGTCCAACTTCCCAGGGGAAGCCAAATTGTTATATCATTATATCTTAATCTTAGTCGACTCAAAGTAGGCCTAGGAGGAGTTAAAATGTTCTGCTTGAAAATCTAACTCAGGATGGAAACCTAGGTAGCTCTTTATTTGGATAGTCCATCTGTAGATGCTCTACAGACTATCAGTAGCATTTCAACTGTCTACTAACCTTAACAGTAGCTCTAACCCTAACCTTAACCTTAAACCTAAACCTAAACCTAACCCTAACCCTAACCCTAACCCTAACCTTAACCCTTACCCTAAACCTAAACCTAAACCTAAACCTAACCCTAACCTTAACTCTTACCCTAAACCTAATCATAACCCTAACCTTAACCCTTACCCTAAACCTAAACCTAAACCTAACCTAACCCTAACCCTAACCCTAACCCTAACCCTAACCTTAACCCTTACCCTAACCCTTATTCTAAACCTAACCGTAACCTTAGCAAGTAGTTTCTTATCAACAAATATTTTGTTGATAGTGTGTAGAGCATCTACAGATAGAAAATCCGGACTATCCAAATAAAGTGAAACCTGTAGGAAGAGCAATTCCTGGGACACACTAAATAACATTCGCACACTTGTTTTTACAGTTCTCATGTACCCAAACCCAACAGCACAACCACACACCATAACCCCTATTTCTAGCAGATGCAAACCCTAGGAATCTAGCTAAAGCTAAGAACATCCAATCTAAGCTGTCTGAGGACATTAGCCTGTTGTTCCATGTACAGATTATGACACGACCAGTTCTAATGAGTGGTGCAAATCAGCCTAGTTCCGTCACAACTCGTGTCCCCTGATGCAGCAGTTATTATTCAGACACTAATACACCCTCAGGCTGGATCTGATATGGACCCACTGACTGGACTGTTATCTACCTCACAGCCCGCTGTAGTCAGACTGTTATGAAGGGAGGGAGTGCTTCCATCTCAGCGACTAGGGCAGAGGCAGAGATGGCGGGTGACAAATGATGCACTTGGAAACCCTTCACGGAGCACAGATTCCTTGAAAGCCCCTGGAGATAAGAGCTAAACTCCTTAGTCTGGTCTATACTGAACTGGCCTGATGTAGTAGTAACACGCACAGTGTTTTGAACAGTGTTTTCTCCGACACATTGGTGCAGCACGATCCCCAGGCTGGAATTACACTGCGGTGGCGGTCGGCTTGGTCCTTCTGCCGACGAATGGCCCTCTGGAGATGGACATGGGCGGCGTTCCAGACCTGTCCGGCCCTGTGGAACCACTCGTCGACAGCAGGCGCATCGGTCTGGCTGGGTGTCCAAGGGGCCAGGGCCGGCTGGTACCCCAGAACGCACTGGAAGGGAGTGAGCCCCATGGAGGAGTGAACAAGGGAGTTCTGGGCATATTCTGCACAAGGAAGAAACCTCACCCACTCACCCTGCCGGTCCTGACAGTAGCAATGAAGAAACCTCCCCAGCTCCTGGTTCATGCACTCCACCTGCCCATTTGACTGAGGCCTATACTCAGAAGTGAGGCTGGCCGTGGCCCCGATCATCTCCAGGAAAGCCTTCCACACTCGGGAAGTGAATTGGCGGCCACGGTCTGAGACGATATCCTCCGGAAGTCCATAATGCCGGAAGACCTGTTGGAACAGGACCTCAGCGACCTGGAGAGCAGAAAGAAGACCAGTTAGTGGCAAAAAACGGCATGATTTGGAGAACCGATCTACGACCACCATGACTGTGGCGCAGTGGTCTAAGGCACTGCATCGCAGTGCTAACTGTGCCACTAGAGATCCTGGTTCGAATCCAGGCTCTGTCGCAGCCGGCCGTGACCAGGAGACTCATGGGCGGCACACAATTGGCCCAGCGTCGTCCAGGGTAGGGGAGGGAATGGCCGGCAGGGATGTAGCTCAGTTGATAGAGCATGGCGTTTGCAATGCCAGGGTTGTGGGTTTGATTCCCACGGGGGGCCTGTAAAAAAAAATAATGTATTCACTAACTGTAAGTCGCTAAATGACTAAAATGTAAATATAAATGTGTTGCCGTCAGAACGTGGAAGGTCGGTGACAAAGTCTATGGACAGGTGTGACCAAGGTTGCTGAGGCACTGGGAGAGGAACTAGTTTGCCTGCCGGGGCGTTCCGAGGTGTCTTCGTTTGGGCACATATGGAACAGGAGTTGACATAGCGGGAGACATCAGTAGCCAAGGTGGGCCACCAGTATTTTTGGGATAGAGAATGCAGGGTGCGCGTAATACCAGAGTGGCCTGCCGTAAGGGGGGTGTGACCCAGATCAGCAGGTGGTCACGGACCCTGGTGGGTACATACACGTGCCTCTGAGGGGCGTTGGCAGGCGCTGGGTCCTCCTGAGCTGCCAGGCGGATGTCTTCATCCACATCCCAAACGACAGGAGCAACGATGAAAGACGAGGGCAGGATAGGACCCCCCAGATCCTTCCATTCTCCGGTGTGGTGCATCCTGGAGAGGGTGTCGGCCTTAACATTCTGGGATCTTGGGCGGTAGGACAGAATTAATTGGAAGCGAGTGAGAAATTGGGCCCACCTGGCTTGACGAGAGTTCATCCGTATCGCTGCCCGTATGTTTTCCATAATCCGGTGGTCAGGAAGAATCCGAATGGATAAACTGCGCCCTCCAGCCAGTGTCTCCATTCCTCCAGAGCGAGGACCACCGCCAAAAGCTCCCTGTCTCCAACTCCACAGTTCCTCTCTGCGGGGTAAGCTTTTTAGAGAAAAAGGCACAAAGATACATTTTCTCTGGCTTACTGTGCCACTGGAGAGAGGACCGCACCCACAACCTCCTCCGATGCGTCCACCTCCAGGATGAAAGGACGAGATGGATCTGGGTGTTTTAGGATGGGCGCTGTGGTGAACCTCTCCTTCAGCCTCTTGAAGGCAACGTCAGCCTCAGGTTTCCAGGCCAGCTTCTGAGGCCCACCCTTAAGGAGAGAGGTGAGCGGGGCGGCTATGGAGCTGAAGGACCTGATGAAACGCCGGTAGGAATTAGCAAAGCCCAGGAAGCTCTGTAGGCCCTTGATGGTGGTGAGAACTGGCCATGACCTGACGGCGTCCGTCTTCACTACTTCCATGAACACCCTGAGGACTGATCCGGTATCCCAGGAAGGAGATGGCCTGTTGGTGGAATTCGCATTTCTCCCCCTTCACCAACAGGCTGTGTTCCCGGAGGCGGAGTAGGACAGCTTGGACGTCCCTGACGTGCTCCTCGAACGTAGCCGAGTAGATCAGGATATCGTCGATGTACACCACCACCTGTCTACTCAGCATATCCCGGAACACGTCATTGACAAAGGACTGGAACACAGATGGTCTGTTGGCGAGGCCGTAGGGCATGACACAGTATTCATAGTGGCCTGAGGTAGTGCTGAATGCCGTATTCCACTCGTCTCCTACCCGGATTCGGAACAAGTTGTAGGCACTCCTCAGGTCCAACTTGGTAAAGTACCGGACCCCTCGTAGCTGCTCGATGGCCGACGGAACCAGAGGGAGGGGGTACCGGTACTTGGTGGTGACTGCGTTCAGCCCCCTGTAGTCAATGCATGGTCTCAGTCCTCCGTCTTTTTTGGCAACGAAGAAGAAGCTGGCGGAGGCAGGAGAGGTAGAGCGCCTGATAAACCCCTGTTTCAGGGTCTCCGCCACATACTTCTCCATGGCATCAGTCTCCGCCATGGAAAGGGGGTAAATGTGACTCTTCGGGGGGTGTTGTCCCTCCAGCAGGTCAATGACGCAGTCCCAGGGCCTGTGAGGAGGGAGACACGTAGCCTTTAATGAAGAGAAGACATCGGAGAGATCTGCGTACTCAAGTGGAATGTTGGGCTGGAGGGCGGACTCCGGACTCTCCACTGATGAGTGATGGTGATGGGGGAGAGTGATGTGCGTAATGGTGCCTGATCCAAGGGGTTTTATTGTCCAGTGAGGTGACATGTAGCGGAGATGGCAATGGCACGGTGGGCAACCCCCATTCAGAGACCAGCTCCCTATTTATAAGGTTTCCCCGCTGATCCGGAATCTATCACTGCAGTAGAAATGGATGAGAAGGAATTACCAGTCACCGTTATGGGAACTAAAAACAATGGTTTTGTGATAGGAGCTGACGTAACACTCACGGAGTGGTGACGGGAGTCATACCGCCTAGATAGAGAGCCGCCAGGAGATTTGTGGTCCGTGGTGGTGTAGGGGGTGCTGCCCACCTCCATGGGTGAGGCCTCGGAAGCAGGGTGGCTTCCATAGCTCAGATGGGGTGAGCGTCAAGGCTCCGGGAGGTGTTGGGAATGCCGTCTCTCTCTCAACATGTCGTCAAGACGGATGGACGTGGTGATGAAGGTATCAAGGTCCATCTCGTCGACCCGACATGCGAGTTCCGTCTTGATGTCCTCCGGTAAGCCTCTCCTGAAGGCCGTGCGCAGAGCACACTCATTCCAGCCGGAAGACACCGCCACCGTGCGAAAGCTCAGAGTGTACTCGGACCCAGGCCCCTCTCTTTGTTGTAGATGGAGGAGACGCTCACCCACGTCCTTTCCCTCCATGGGATGATCAAACACCGCCCTGAACCTAGCGAGGAAGGTGGGGTAGGGAAGTGCCACTGCCTTCTCTTCTTCCCAGACTGCCGTGGCCCAATCCAGCGCCTTTCCTCTAAGAAGCGAAATCACCAGCACTATCCTGGCTTGGTCAGATGGATATGTCCCAGGCTGATGCGCCAGATAAAGGGAAACCTGTAGCAGGGAGCCACTACATTTAGTAGTTTTACCGTCATAGCGCTCCGGTAGGGCGAGGGTTCCCGCAGGAGTGGGTGATAGCACGGGAACAGGTGGATTGGGGTCACTCGCCGCTCCCTGTGGTGGAACCGGAGTGCTGGGCAGATTATGCAGAGTTTGGAGCACTTCCTGCATGGCGGCGTTCAACTGGGCAAGCTGCTGCTGGATGCTGCTGCATCCATTTTCGTTTGGTGTGTGATTCTGTGACGAGTACTGACTATACGAAGAGGCAGGACGCAGACGCATGAATTAACAAGGTCAAGGTTTACTAAACAATGATGAAGAGAAATAACAAAGATAGAGTAAACAACACGAAGCTAAACAATCACACACAACATCTTCCAGAACAGTCCAGGGCTAAATAGGGGTGGTGATGAGATGATGAGGTGCAGATGCGCTGGAGGTGATTAGGGTGCGTTGGGTTTCCATTCCGGTGTACCGAGGTGGTGTGCTCAGACCGGTGGCTCAGTAAACCGGCGAATCAGAGCGCCGGAGGGGAGCAACGGGAGGAGGCGTGACACCTTCTCTCTGTTTGAGTCAACTACTCACCAAATGTTATGCATTGCAGTGCTAGCTAGCTGCAGTTTATGCTTTCAGTACTAGATTAATTATCTGATCCTTTGATTGGGTGGACAACATGTCAGTTCATGCTGCAAGAGCTCTGATAGGTTGGAGAACGCCCTCCGGAAGTTGTCATAATTATTGTGTAAGTCTATGGAAGGGGGTGAGAACCATGAGCCTCCTAGGTTTTGTATTGAAGTCATTGTACCCAGAGGAGGATGGAAATTAGCTGTCCTCCGGCTACACCATGGCGCTACCCTACAGAGTGCTGTTGATTCTACTGTAGACCTTCATCTCAAAACAGTGTGTTTTAATAAATTATCAATTGACGTGAATATATTTAGTATAGTTTTATCTAAAAATAATAACTTTGTTAATATTTCACACTTTATATTTTTCTGAAATTCACTGAGGAGGATGGTCCTCCCCTTCCCCTCTGAGGAGCCTCCACTGCATGCACTCACCAATAGTCATGCACTTACACACTTACGAAACCGACCCAGCAATGAATCTGAGGATTCTTCCCACTGTCAAAAGAAGAGATTTGAAAACCCTGTGGGTAGTTGTAGTTAGTCTTCCTGTCATACCAGTCAGAGTTATGACTAGTTTAAATGACTCATAGCTATTACATAAAGACGACTGGTTTGTTTCTAGTCCTGTCTGCTTACTGCTGTCGAAGCAACAAATTCTTCATTATTTTATCAAATGGAAAATAACAACCTGTCTGCCAGGTCAGTTTAAAAAGATTGTTGTGACATTACCTCTCAAAAGCATACCACTAGTTGTGACAGGCTGGTAGCATACCTTTCAAAAACATCTCGCCAATGGTTTACAGACAGACCAATTGGAACGTGTGTGTGCTGTGCGGGGTCTGTTGTGTGTGTTTTTGTGTGTGTGTGTGTGTGTGTGTGTGTGTGTGTGTGTGTGTCTATGTGTTTGTGTCCGGCATGTCGTTCTCTGGCATCCGATGCATTTACTCGATGCATTTACCAAAATGCAGCTGTGACCCACAACGTTTTCCTTTCAAGGAAGTCAAAAACATTCCTAGGATTATAGAGTCAAATAGTATGCATTATTTTGCCTTTTGTTTTCCAAATGCCTATTTGTTGGTTGTTTCATGCTATGTGCCAGCCTTCACATCTGCCTTTGGTAAAGCATAAGACCCTGCCCAACCCTAAGAGTCTTCTGGTAGCCAGCCAGAATCCTCTCTCTCTCTCCCTGTACCCTCTGTCTACCATCAGGTATTATCAAAAACACCTGCACTCATCACCAATGGGACTCAACTGTGCCCTTACCCAGTCACACAGAAAGTGCCATACTGAGTTGGGAAGACAAGATGCACAATTTCAAACTAGATTCACAAAATGCACAGTCATGCTTTCTATAATAATAATAATAATATGCCATTTAGCAGACGCTTTTATCCAAAGCAACTTACAGTCATGCGTGCATACATTTTTGTGTATGGGTGGTCCCGGGGATCGAACCCACTACCTTGGCGTTACAAGCGCCGTGCTCTACCAGCTGAGCTACAGAGGACCACTCATATGGACTCCGCATTAAAGATCCGCCTTCCTGTTTCACAACCCATAACTATTTTTTTCTGTGTCACCCTCCCTCCCTCCCTCCCTCCCTTCCTCCCTCCCTCCCTCCCTCCCTCCCTCCCTCCCTCCCTCCCCTCCCTCTATCCCACCATCCCTCCCTCCCTCCCTCCCTCCCTCCCTCCCTCTATCCCACCATCCCTCCCTCCCTCCCTCCTTCCCTCTATCCCTCCCTCCCTCCCTCCCTCCCTCCCTCTCTCCCTCCCTCCCTCCCTCCCTCCCTCCCTCCCTCCCTCCCTCCCTCCCTCCTTCCCTCTATCCCTCCCTCCCTCCCATCCTCGCTCCCTTCCTCCCTCCCTCTATCCCACCATCCCTCCCTCCCTCCCTCCCTCCATCTCACCATCCCTCCCTCCCTCCCTCCCTCCCATCCTCGCTCCCTCCCTCCCTCCCTCCATCTCACCATCCCTCCCTCCCTCCCTCCATCCATCTGGCTGTTTTCTTCTGAGGTACATTATGTCTCTCAGTAACACATGCTCCAGACGAGACAAGACAAAAGGATGATCTGTTGGATTACTGTCCGCTTCTGTCTGACTGACTGTCTCACTGTCTGACTGTCTGTCGTTCTGTCTGTCTGTCTGTCTGTCTGTCTGTCTGTCTGTCTGTCTGTCTGTCTGTCTGTCTGTCGTTCTGTCTGTCTGTCTGTCTGTCTGACTGTCTGTCTGTCTGTCTGTCTGTCTGTCTGTCTGTCTGTCTGTCTGTCTGTCTGTCTGTCTGTCTGTCTGTCTGTCTGTCTGTCTGTCTGTCTGTCTGACTGTCGTTCTGTCTGTCTGTCTGTCTGTCTGTCTGTCTGTCTGTCGTTCTGTCTGTCTGTCTGTCTGTCTGTCTGTCTGTCTGTCTGTCTGTCTGTCTGTCTGTCGTTCTGTCGTTCTGTCTGTCTGTCTGTCTGTCTGTCTGTCTGTCTGTATGTCTGACTGACTGTTGTTCTGTCTGTCTGACTGACTGTATGACTACGTTTGCATCTTTTGGACAAACGTCAGTTATTGCATTGAGTTTGTGAGATCGTTTTGCAGCTGAACACAAGGAGGAGGGGAACACAGTACATCAGACAGACAAAGACAGTACATCAGACAGACAAAGACAGAATATCAGACAGACAAAGACAGAATATCAGACAGACAAAAACAGAATATCAGACAGA
Source organism: Coregonus sp. 'balchen' (assembly GCA_902810595.1). Classification (NCBI taxonomy): domain Eukaryota; kingdom Metazoa; phylum Chordata; class Actinopteri; order Salmoniformes; family Salmonidae; genus Coregonus; species Coregonus sp. 'balchen'. The sequence continues at coordinate 6,518,830 of LR778288.1, forward strand.
CAAAGACAGAATATCAGATAGACAAAGACAGAATATCAGACAGACAAAGACAGAATATCAGACAGACAAAGACAGTACAGTGCCTTCGGAAAGTTTTTAGACCCTATGACCTTTTCCACATTTTGTTACGTTACAGCCTTATTCTAAAATGGAATAAATAGTTTTTTTCCCCCTCATCAATCTACACACAATACCCCATAACGACAAACAAAAATAAAAAACGGAAATATTACATTTACATAAGTATTCAGATCCTTTACTTAGTACTTTGTTGAAGCACCTTTGGCAGCGATTACAGCTTCGAGTCTTCTTGGGTATGACGCTACAAGCTTGGCACACCTGTACTTGCGGAGTTTCTCCCATTCTTCTCTGCAGATCCTCTCAAGCTCTGTCAGCTTGAGAGGGGAGAGTCGCTGCACAGTTATTTTCAGGTCTCTCCAGAGTTGTTCGATTGGGTTCAAGTCCGGGCTCTGGCTGGGCCACTCAAGGACATTCAGAGACTTGTTCTGAAGCCACTCCTGCGTTGTCTTAGCTGTGTGCTTAGTGTCGTTGCCCTATTGGAAGGTGAACCTTCACCCCAGTCTGAGCACTTTGGAGCAGGTTTTCATCAAGGATCTCTCTGTACATCGCTCCGTTCATCTTTCCCTCTATCCTGACTACTCTCCCAGTCCCTGCCACTGAAAAACATCCCCACAGCATGATGTTGCCACCACCATGCTTCACCGTAGGGATGGTGCCAGGTTTCTTCCAGACGTGATGCTTGGCATTCAGGCCAAAGAGTTCAATCTTGATTTCATCAGACCAGAGAATCTTGTTTCTCATGGTCTGAGAGTCTTTAGGTGCCTTTTGGCAAACTCCAAGTGGGCCGTCATGTGCCCTTTACTGAGGGGTGGCTTCCGTCTGGCCAATCTACCATACAGGACTTAATGGCAGACTGCTGCAGAGATGGTTGTCCTTCTGGAAGGTTCTCCCATCTCCACAGAGGAACTCTGGAGCTCTGTCAGAGTGACCATCAGGTTGTTGGTCACCTCTCTGACTAAGGCCCTTCTCTCCCGATTTCTCAGTTTGGACGGGCGGCCAGCTCTTGTAAGAATCTTGGTGGTTCCAAACGTCTTCCATTAAAGAATGATGGAGGCCACTGTGTATTTGGGGACCTTCAATGCTGCAGAATTTTTTTGGTACCCTTCCCCAGATCTGTGCCTCGACACAATCCTGTCTCGGAGCTCTACGGACAATTCCTTCGACCTCATGGCTTGGTTTTTGCTCTGACATGCACTGTCAACTGTGGGACCTTATATAGACAGGTGTTTACCTTTCCAAATCATGTCTAATCAATAAAATTGTAGAAACATCTGATGGATTATCAATGGAAACAGGATGCACCTGAACTAAATTTTGAGTCTCATAGCAAAAGGTCTGAATACTTATGTAAATAAGGTATTTCTGTTTTCTATTTTTAATACATTTGCAAAGATTTCTAAAAACCTGTTTTCACTTTGTCATTATGGGGTATTGTGTGTAGATTGATGAGGATTTTTATTTATTTAATCCATTTTAGAATAAGGCTGTAACGTAACAAAATGTGGAAAAAAGGAAGATGGTCAGAATACTTTCCGAATGCACTGTATATCAAGTCCCTCTATAACAAATAATTACAGCTGCTAGAGCAAACATGGATGACGTTTGGAACTTCTAAATTTAGAGCCAGAACACCAAATAACAGCCATTTCAGAAGTTAAGTAATGATGAATGTTTACCCATACAGGACATTCCATGCATTGCAAGCATTACCTTAAAAGTTGCCTACCTTTCTATTTCAAAATGAATCACCATCACAAACGCTGCCCTTAGGAGGTACATAATAATAATAATAAGGTAAATGGCTACCTTCTCAGAAATGTGCTTGTCATGATTTATTACCGTCTATGTTACTGTTTATTTTCTGTGTGTTCTGAACATGTGGTACAGTGAGAGAATGCATCTCTGGAACACTATGTCCTTGATGTGGGGATATCGTAGCTACACCTTGGCTTTGATCCCCAGGCACCAGCGTAGAGACTAGATAATACATGGCTGATGTGAAGTACAGACCTGGGGTCAAATACCATTTGTTTTCTGAGCTTGTCTGGCGCAGGGGAACCAATGGAAAAGATCTAACAATAGAACCCTGCATTTCTGGAAATACAGAAAGGTTGAAAGTATTTGAAAGAAAACCCAGGTCTGATAGAGAGAAGCGTGTAATGCAGGCTTGCCGTTGCTACCTGCATCTAGATGACAGACTGGGTGCTGCTACCTGTATCTAGCTGACAGACTGGGTGTTGCTACCTGTATCTAACTAACAGACTGGGTGTTGCTACCTGTATCTAGCTGACAGACTGGGTGTTGCTACCTGTATCTAGCTGACAGACTGGGTGTTGCTACCTGTATCTAGTTGACAGACTGGGTGTTGCTACCTGTATCTAACTGACAGACTGGGTGTTGCTACCTGTATCTAGACCACAGACTGGGTGTTGCTACGTGTATCTAACTGACAGACTGGGTGTTGCTACCTGTATCTAGTTGACAGACTGGGTGTTGCTACCTGTATCTAGTTGACAGACTGGGTGTTGCTACCTGTATCTAACTGACAGACTGGGTGTTGCTACCTGTATCTAGTTGACAGACTGGGTGTTGCTACCTGTATCTAGCTGACAGACTGGGTGTTGCTACCTGTATCTAGCTGACAGACTGGGTGTTGCTACCTGTATCTAACTGACAGACTGGGTGTTGCTACCTGGATCTAGCTGACAGACTGGGTGTTGCTACCTGTATCTAGTTGACAGACTGGGTGTTGCTACCTGGATCTAGCTGACAGACTGGGTGTTGCTACCTGTATCTAACTGACAGACTGGGTGTTGCTACCTGTATCTAGTTGACAGACTGGGTGTTGCTACCTGTATCTAGTTGACAGACTGGGTGTTGCTACCTGTATCTAACTGACAGAATGGGTGTTGCTACCTGTATCTAGTTGACAAACTGGGTGTTGCTACCTGTATCTAGCTGACAGACTGGGTGTTGCTACCTGTATCTAGCTGACAGACTGGGTGTTGCTACCTGTATCTAACTGACAGACTGGGTGTTGCTACCTGTATCTAGCTGACAGACTGGGTACTGCAACCTGTATCTAGCTGACAGACTGGGCGTTGCTACCTGTATCTAGCTGACAGACTGGGCGTTGCTACCTGTATCTAGCTGACAGACTGGGTGTTGCTACCTGTATCTAGCTGACAGACTGGGTGTTGCTACCTGTATCTAACTGACAGACTGGGTGTTGCTACCTGTATCTAGCTGACAGACAGGGTGTTGCTACCTGTATCTAGCTGACAGACTGGGCGTTGCTACCTGTATCTAGCTGACAGACTGGGTGTTGCTACCTGTATCTAACTGACAGACTGGGTGTTGCTACCTGTATCTAGCTGACAGACTGGGTACTGCAACCTGTATCTAGCTGACAGACTGGGCGTTGCTACCTGTATCTAGCTGACAGACTGGGCGTTGCTACCTGTATCTAGCTGACAGACTGGGTGTTGCTACCTGTATCTAGCTGACAGACTGGGCGTTGCTACCTGTATCTAGCTGACAGACTGGGCGTTGCTACCTGTATCTAGCTGACAGACTGGGTGTTGCTACCTGTATCTAGATGACAGACTGGTTGTTGCTACCTGTATCTAACTGACAGACTGGGTGTTGCTACCTGTATCTAACTGACAGACTGGGTGTTGCTACCTGTATCTAGCTGACATACTGGGTGTTAATTCCTGTATCTAGTTGACAGACTGGGTGTTGCTACCTGTATCTAGTTGACAGACTGGGTGTTGCTACATGTATCTAGCTGACAGACTGGGTGTTGCTACCTGGATCTAGCTGACAGACTGGGTGTTGCTACCTGTATCTAACTGACAGACTGGGTGTTGCTACCTGTATCTAACTGACAGACTGGGTGTTGCTACCTGTATCTAACTGACAGACTGGGTGTTGCTACCTGTATCTAACTGACAGACTGGGTGTTGCTACCTGTATCTAGTTGACAGACTGGGTGTTAATTCCTGTATCTAGTTGACAGACTGGGTGTTGCTACCTGTATCTAGCTGACAGACTGGGCGTTGCTACCTGTTTCTAGCTGACAGACTGGGTGTTGCTACCTGTATCTAACTGACAGACTGGGTGTTGCTACCTGTATCTAGCTGACAGACTGGGTACTGCTACCTGTATCTAGCTGACAGACTGGGCGTTGCTACCTGTATCTAGCTGACAGACTGGGCGTTGCTACCTGTATCTAGCTGACAGACTGGGTACTGCTACCTGTATCTAGCTGACAGACTGGGCGTTGCTACCTGTATCTAGCTGACAGACTGGGCGTTGCTACCTGTATCTAGCTGACAGACTGGGCGTTGCTACCTGCATCTAGTTGACAGACTGGGTGTTGCTACCTGTATCTAGCTGACAGACTGGGTGTTACTACCTGTATCTAACTGACAGACTGGGTGTTGCTACCTGTATCTAGCTGACAGACTGGGTGTTGCTACCTGTATCTAACTGACAGACTGGGTGTTGCTACCTGTATCTAACTGACAGACTGGGTGTTGCTACCTGTATCTAGTTGACAGACTGGGTGTTGCTACCTGTATCTAGACCACATACTGGGTGTTGCTACCTGTATCTAGCTGACAGACTGGGTGTTGCTACCTGTATCTAACTGACAGACTGGGTGTTGCTACCTGTATCTAGTTGACAGACTGGGTGTTGCTACCTGTATCTAGTTGACAGACTGGGTGTTGCTACCTGTATCTAGTTGACAGACTGGGTGTTGCTACCTGTATCTAACTGACAGACTGGGTGTTGCTTCCTGTATCTAGTTGACAGACTGGGTGTTGCTACCTGTATCTAGTTGACAGACTGGGTGTTACTACCTGTATCTAACTGACAGAATGGGTGTTGCTACCTGCATCTAGTTGACAGACTGGGTGTTGCTACCTGTATCTAACTGACAGACTGGGTGTTGCTACCTGTATCTAACTGACAGACTGGGTGTTGCTACCTGTATCTAACTGACAGACTGGGTGTTGCTACCTGTATCTAACTGACAGACTGGGTGTTGCTACCTGTATCTAACTGACAGACTGGGTGTTGCTACCTGTATCTAACTGACAGACTGGGTGTTGCTACCTGTATCTAACTGACAGACTGGGTGTTGCTACCTGTATCTAACTGACAGACTGGGCGTTGCTACCTGTATCTAACTGACAGACTGGGTGTTGCTACCTGTATCTAGTTGACAGACTGGGTGTTGCTACCTGTATCTAGTTGACAGACTGGGTGTTGCTACCTGTATCTAACTGACAGAATGGGTGTTGCTACCTGTATCTAGTTGACAAACTGGGTGTTGCTACCTGTATCTAACTGACAGACTAGGTGTTGCTACCTGTATCTAGTTGACAGACTGGGTGTTGCTACCTGTATCTAACTGACAGACTGGGTGTTGCTACCTGTATCTAGTTGACAGACTGGGTGTTGCTACCTGTATCTAGCTGACAGACTGGGTGTTGCTACCTGTATCTAACTGACAGACTGGGTGTTGCTACCTGTATCTAGCTGACAGACTGGGTGTTGCTACCTGTATCTAACTGACAGACTGGGTGTTGCTACCTTGATCTATTTGACAGACTGGGTGTTGCTACCTGTATCTAGCTGACAGACTGGGTGTTGCTACCTGCATCTAGTTGACAGACTAGGTGTTGCTACCTGTATCTAGCTGACAGACTGGGTGTTGCTACCTGGATCTAGCTGACAGACTGTGTGTTGCTACCTGTATCTAACTGACAGACTGGGTGTTGCTACCTGTATCTAACTGACAGACTGGGTGTTGCTACCTGGATCTAGCTGACAGACTGGGTGTTGCTACCTGTATCTAACTGACAGACTGGGTGTTGCTACCTGTATCTAGTTGACAGACTGGGTGTTGCTACCTGTATCTAGCTGACAGACTGGGTGTTGCTACCTGTATCTAGCTGACAGACTGGGTGTTGCTACATGTATCTAGCTGACAGACTGGGTGTTGCTACCTGTATCTAGCTGACAGACTGGGTGTTGCTACCTGTATCTAACTGACAGACTGGGTGTTGCTTCCTGTATCTAGTTGACAGACTGGGTGTTGCTACCTGTATCTAACTGACAGACTGGGTGTTGCTACCTGTATCTAGTTGACAGACTGGGTGTTGCTACATGTATCTAGTTGACAGACTGGGTGTTGCTACCTGTATCTAGTTGACAGACTGGGTGTTGCTACCTGTATCTAGCTGACAGACTGGGTGTTGCTACCTGTATCTAGTTGACAGACTGGGTGTTGCTACCTGTATCTAGCTGACAGACAGGGTGTTGCTACCTGTATCTAGCTGACAGACTGGGCGTTGCTACCTGTATCTAGCTGACAGACTGGGTGTTGCTACCTGTATCTAACTGACAGACTGGGTGTTGCTACCTGTATCTAGCTGACAGACTGGGTACTGCAACCTGTATCTAGCTGACAGACTGGGCGTTGCTACCTGTATCTAGCTGACAGACTGGGCGTTGATACCTGTATTTAGCTGACAGACTGGGTACTGCTACCTGTATCTAGCTGACAGACTGCGCGTTGCTACCTGTATCTAGCTGACAGACTGGGCGTTGCTACCTGTAACTAGCTGACAGACTGGGCGTTGCTACCTGCATCTAGTTGACAGACTGGGTGTTGCTACCTGTATCTAGCTGACAGACTGGGTGTTACTACCTGTATCTAACTGACAGACTGGGCGTTGCTACCTGCATCTAGTTGACAGACTGGGTGTTGCTACCTGTATCTAGCTGACAGACTGGGTGTTACTACCTGTATCTAACTGACAGACTGGGTGTTGCTACCTGTATCTAACTGACAGACTGGGTGTTGCTACCTGTATCTAGCTGACAGACTGGGTGTTACTACCTGTATCTAGTTGACAGACTGGGTGTTGCTACCTGTATCTAGTTGACAGACTGGGTGTTGCTACCTGTATCTAACTGACAGACTGGGTGTTGCTACCTGTATCTAACTGACAGACTGGGTGTTGCTACCTGTATCTAGCTGACAGACTGGGTGTTGCTACCTGTATCTAGCTGACAGACTGGGTGTTGCTACCTGTATCTAACTGACAGACTGGGTGTTAATTCCTGTATCTAGTTGACAGACTGGGTGTTGCTACCTGTATCTAACTGACAGACTGGGTGTTGCTACCTGTATCTAGCTGACAGACTGGGTGTTGCTACCTGTATCTAGTTGACAGACTGGGTGTTGCTACCTGTATCTAGCTGACAGACAGGGTGTTGCTACCTGTATCTAGCTGACAGACTGGGCGTTGCTACCTGTATCTAGCTGACAGACTGGGTGTTGCTACCTGTATCTAACTGACAGACTGGGTGTTGCTACCTGTATCTAGCTGACAGACTGGGTACTGCTACCTGTATCTAGCTGACAGACTGGGCGTTGCTACCTGTATCTAGCTGACAGACTGGGCGTTGCTACCTGTATCTAGCTGACAGACTGGGTACTGCTACCTGTATCTAGCTGACAGACTGGGCGTTGCTACCTGTATCTAGCTGACAGACTGGGCGTTGCTACCTGTATCTAGCTGACAGACTGGGCGTTGCTACCTGCATCTAGTTGACAGACTGGGTGTTGCTACCTGTATCTAGCTGACAGACTGGGTGTTACTACCTGTATCTAACTGACAGACTGGGTGTTGCTACCTGTATCTAACTGACAGACTGGGTGATGCTACCTGTATCTAACTGACAGACTGGGTGTTGCTACCTGTATCTAGCTGACAGACTGGGTGTTACTACCTGTATCTAGTTGACAGACTGGGTGTTGCTATCTGTATCTATTTGACAGACTGGGTGTTGCTACCTGTATCTAACTGACAGACTGGGTGTTGCTATCTGTATCTAGCTGACAGACTGGGTGTTGCTATCTGTATCTAACTGACAGACTGGGTGTTGCTACCTGTATCTAACTGACAGACTGGGTGTTGCTACCTGTATCTAGTTGACAGACTAGGTGTTGCTACCTGTATCTAGCTGACAGACTGGGTGTTGCTACCTGTATCTAGCTGACAGACTGGGTGTTGCTACCTGTATCTAACTGACAGACTGGGTGTTGCTACCTGTATCTAACTGACAGACTGGGTGTTGCTACCTGTATGTAGTTGACAGACTGGGTGTTGCTACCTGTATCTAGCTGACAGACTGGGTGTTGCTACCTGTATCTAGCTGACAGACTGGGTGTTGCTACCTGTATCTAGCTGACAGACTGGGTGTTGCTACCTGTATCTAGCTGACAGACTGGGTGTTGCTACCTGTATCTAACTGACAGACTGGGTGTTGCTTCCTGTATCTAGTTGACAGACTGGGTGTTGCTACCTGTATCTAACTGACAGACTGGGTGTTGCTACCTGTATCTAGTTGACAGACTGGGTGTTGCTACATGTATCTAGTTTACAGACTGGGTGTTGCTACCTGTATCTAGTTGACAGACTGGGTGTTGCTACCTGTATCTAGCTGACAGACAGGGTATTGCTACCTGTATCTAGCTGACAGACAGGGTGTTGCTACCTGTATCTAGCTGACAGACTGGGCGTTGCTACCTGTATCTAGCTGACAGACTGGGTGTTGCTACCTGTATCTAACTGACAGAATGGGTGTTGCTACCTGTATCTAGCTGACAGACTGGGTACTGCTACCTGTATCTAGCTGACAGACTGGGCGTTGCTACCTGTATCTAGCTGACAGACTGGGCGTTGCTACCTGTATCTAGCTGACAGACTGGGTACTGCTACCTGTATCTAGCTGACAGACTGGGCGTTGCTACCTGTATCTAGCTGACAGACTGGGCGTTGCTACCTGTATCTAGCTGACAGACTGGGCGTTGCTACCTGCATCTAGTTGACAGACTGGGTGTTGCTACCTGTATCTAGCTGACAGACTGGGTGTTACTACCTGTATCTAACTGACAGACTGGGTGTTGCTACCTGTATCTAACTGACAGACTGGGTGATGCTACCTGTATCTAACTGACAGACTGGGTGTTGCTACCTGTATCTAGCTGACAGACTGGGTGTTACTACCTGTATCTAGTTGACAGACTGGGTGTTGCTACCTGTATCTAGTTGACAGACTGGGTGTTGCTACCTGTATCTAACTGACAGACTGGGTGTTGCTACCTGCATCTAGTTGACAGACTGGGCGTTGCTACCTGTATCTAACTGACAGACTGGGTGTTGCTACCTGTATCTAGCTGACAGACTGGGTGTTGCTACCTGTATCTAACTGACAGACTGGGTGTTGCTACCTGTATCTAGCTGACAGACTGGGTGTTGCTACCTGTATCTAGTTGACAGACTGGGTGTTGCTACCTGTATCTAGTTGACAGACTGGGTGTTGCTACCTGTATCTAACTGACAGACTGGGTGTTGCTACCTGTATCTAACTGACAGACTGGGTGTTGCTACCTGTATCTAGCTGACAGACTGGGTGTTGCTACCTGGATCTAGTTGACAGACTGGGTGTTGCTACCTGGATCTAGTTGACGGACTGGGTGTTGCTACCTGTATCTAACTGACAGACTGGGTGTTGCTACCTGCATCTAGCTGACAGACTGGGTGTTGCTACCTGTATCTAGCTGACAGACTGGGTGTTGCTACCTGTATCTAACTGACAGACTGGGTGTTGCTTCCTGTATCTAGTTGACAGACTGGGTGTTGCTACCTGTATCTAACTGACAGACTGGGTGTTGCTACCTGTATCTAGTTGACAGACTGGGTGTTGCTACCTGTATCTAGTTGACAGACTGGGTGTTGCTACCTGTATCTAGTTGACGGACTGGGTTTTGTTCCTCTGTGTGTCGTGGGTGGCTGGAGCAGTGTGTAGCAGAGTCAGGGCTGTGTGAAGTGAACCCAGAGAGACGAGCTGGTCTGTGTCTGTGCCAAGCATAGCAGGGCAGGCACTATGGCCTGTATAATGCCTTACCTCCATAACTTACTACATTTGCACACAATGTATATAGATTTTCTATTGTGTTATTGACTGTACGTTTTGTTTTTTCTCCCATGTGTAACTCTATGTTGTTGTTGTTTTTATCGCACTGCTTTGCTTTATCTTGGCCAGGTCGCAGTTGTAAATGAGAACTTGTTCTCAACTGGCTTACCTGGTTAAATAAAGGTGAAATAAAAATAATAAAAAAATAATAATAATCCTCTATAGTTTATGCCTGAGAACATTGCACTGATCACGCAGCAGACTTGCAGCGTGTGTGTGGGAGTCCAGCAGAAAGAGACCTCCGGGCCTCAGACCCTCGTCTAACCCCTCTTGGCCTGGTCCCAGTCTCCAGCAGTCCTCAAAAGACCCTCCTCTGTCTAACCCTTCTTTTTTTTTTTTTTTTTTACATTTTTACATTTTAGCAGACGCTCTTATCCAGAGCAACTTACAGTTAGTGAGTGCAAACATTTTTTTTTCTTCTCATACTGGCCCCCCATGGGAATCGAACCCACAACCCTGGCGTTGCAAGCGCCATGCTCTACCAACTGAGCTACACATGGCATGGTCCCGGTCTCTAGTAGGTCTTAAACACATCTCCTCTGTCCAGTCTAGTAAAGCTTGAGTGTGAGTGTGGCTTAGTGTGGGGTGCTGCGTGTGTGTATTGAAATAAACCGTGTTAGTTTCAGGTTTTTCCTCTCTCTGTTTCACACTGTGTGACCCTGATTGGGGCCTTCCACTTCTACAGAGTCCCCACGCACACACAGAAACACACCGCTTCCCTGTGTTACTCCACGTGTGCCCTCCTTACCAGCCCATGGTCTATGTGTTCAGTCACGCCCCTCTCCCTCAACTGTGTGAGAATGTGAAGGGATGTTTACCTTCCGTTGGAACCCTGCAGCAGAGCGGACCGAGCAGTTGGCAGCTAGGGGCTCCTTGGATCTCTCTTTCTCTGCACGGCATGTCTGCCCGCACGGCACGGTCGCTCGTCTCCCTCATCGTGACTCTGACAACCTACTGGAAAAAGCTGGGCAGACAGACAGAAAGAAAGACAGACGTTTGATGATGTCACCAAGAGAAAAAAGGAGAAGGAAAGAAGTCGCTCCGCTTCCTGTGTCTCAGTCAGAGACCAAACTTGTCTCCACTTACTGTCAGTGTCTTTTCACTGGTGGTGTGTGATGAAGACAAGAGGGACTGAGAGAGAGAGAGAGAGAGAGAGAGAGAGAGTGAGAGTGAGAGTGAGGAGAGAGAGAGAGAGAGAGAGAGAGAGAGAGAGGAGAGCGAGAGAGAGAGAGAGAGAGAGAGAGAGAGAGAGAGAGAGAGAGAGAGAGAGAGAGAGAGATAGGGAGAGAGTGGGAGAGTCTGCCTCCCGTGTAGGCTATTAAGTAAATAGAGAGTTTTATCTCAAAGAGGGGCGATTAGATTTGGGAACCCCTCCGTCATCCGAATAAAATCGCTGTGGCAACCTTTCTGGAATCTCCGCCACAGAACCCCCTGTTTTGGTAGCAAGGCATGGATTGACTGGTGTAATTTTGAGACAGTTGGAGGAAGGTGATTTCATATTTCGTATGAAGGGTCACACAGATGGGTTTTTTGTTGGGTGGAGGTTCTTCAGGCATAGGCAATTTGTGGTTTCATGTCATTTTTTTCATGGGGGGGGGGGGGGGGGGGGGGGGGGTTATAGGTACAATCTTCAAATTCATATATCTTCATATATTATTTATATTTTTCTGTTGTACTTTTGGCATGCCACTCAGAAAAAAAAGAAGAGAACCTAAAAAATGTAAAAAATACTTTAATACAAAGTAATGCTCATTTTTCTCATATGACAGAGTTTAAGTAATAACACATTTAGTATGTAAAGTAAAATGAACAAGAAAAAGTGGGCCTCCAACCCCAACCCTACCCAGTCAACATGTCTCTATCCAACCACCTGCCTACTTGATTTAGGGGACACAGTGAACAGTTGGGAGTTGGGGCCAATTTCATCATAAAACATTTCCTTGGTGTTAAATACAATCTGTGAACACACTTAAAATGTATAAATTGATGGTTCGGATTACAGGATGCCAAGGTCATATCCTTCCATATTCTGATCCAATTAAAGTGTGGTTTAGATTCAACTAGATATGTGGACCATACTTTTCCACATTTGGACCATTGGGGGGATGCAAAAGGCCGTCCTCCAGATCGCAAAGGCATTATTGGGAAATATTGGAGTAGGGGCATGCCATTTTGATTCCCAGTTACATAGTTTTTTTTATTTTGTGCCAAATAGAAATTGTGTGAGCAGGAATAGGACCAAAGCGTAGCTTACATTGTTTAAGGGATATATCAGTGAAGACCACCTCTTCCAGGGCAGTAGGTGACACCATAGTTTTCTCTATACTCAGCCAGGGGGTGGAAGACTCATGTCTAAACCAATTTAGGATGGGGCGAAATGCTAGTGCCTGGAAATACAACTTAAAGTTTGGTAAGGACAGTCCTCCTACCTCTTTCCTCTTTGTAAATTTTATCTGGGAACGTTTACCTTGCCGTATACATTTTGAAACCGCACTATGAATTTTATCCCAATAGCCAGAAGGTGGAGCCATGGGAAGCATTGAACTACAGGAATTAAGCCGTGACAATATATTAATTTGACAATAGATATTCTGCTGCTTAAAGCAACTGGGATGTTAGTCCATCTATTGAGGTCGGATTTAATTGACTTGATCATTCTGTTAAAGTTTCTGGCATTGGTTTTATCTAAAGGAAGGAAATATATCTACTCCCAAATATTTAATATGGAAAACAACTGGGATTCCATAAATAGAGACAGAGTCCTCCATCAGGTTCTTGAGAGGCAGTAGAGCTGAACTGGTTAGATACATTTCATAACTTGAGATGAAGCTGAATTGATCTATGATCTTCAATGCGTTTGGGAAGATTTTAAATACTTTTTGTCTAAATGTGATAAAATATCGCCTGTGTATAATGAGATGAAATAGAATTGAGGGAAACTGGTGTTATTTTCCTTAGATTAGCGAATTGCCTGGGCCAGCGGTTCCATGGGTGATAAAAAGAGCAGCAGAATCGCAGGATACATTGGACCGCCTTGTCTACTGGCCTTGCCCACAGCTACTAGTGATTCTGAATGGATTCACTGAAATGTGTGGTTTCATCTTGACAAATCACAGACATTCCCTAAAGGGAGTAAGCACATAAAACTCAGCTGCCTCCACTTTCCAGACATGATTAATCCCAGTACTGTAGGCCTACTGATATAATATGATGTGTAAATGTTTAGATTAATAAACAGATTTACTATAACCCAGGACAAGTGTTTTTTTTTCTCTTTGGTAAACTTCATGGTGATTGGAATTGAATGTGTTTTATTGATGTGACTGGGGTTTACATCTTCCTGATAATTATTTAAATGTTTGTTATTTTCCTGTGAAAAGCTGAAAAGTGATATATAAATGCAATAACTTAGTACTCATAGGAACTGGTTAGTCAGTTATGTCAACAGCAGCTGTTTTTCTGCCTCAAAACATTTAGTGTGTTACTGGAATCATGTATACCACTGCCAGAAATGTTTAGTTAATTAGTATTAAACGCACCAGATATGGTCACACACACACACACACACACACACAAACACACACACCTGGAGTAGTCAATAGAAAATGCTCTGATGACACCAACCCTCATTGGTCTGACGACACCAGCCCTCAGCGGTCTCGTTAAATAAGAAGTGATAATAACGATGTGGTAAAATCCCTTTTTCTGATAGCCCCAAGGATATAAAATGCAATATCACAACATTACGCCCCTCATTGACAAACACCGTTGACGGAAAGCTATATAATGCTTTGGCTTGCCACCAATTGGCTAAACCTAAATCATGGGCTATAGGAATGAAAAAGTCATTCAGTGTAGACAGGATGTAAATAGCAATCAGTGATCGGCGATCACGATACTGATGCCAATACCTATCGTGATGCCCACATCGATCCAATACCGATAACAGGATTAATTACAATATCTGTTCTTCTCTGTGTGGCCTTTTGGTTCCATCCTCACAAAGAATTATCTCTTTCTCAATTGTCTTTCCCGGATTCCTTGCATCCTCTCTCCTTGCTTCCGTCTCAAAACACATTGGAGGAGACAGCAGCTCCATAACTTCCTGCATCAAGAGAATCTTTCCTCATCATTTCCCTTCCGATACCAGTCCGCTTCAGTGCATCACACATACTCGCATGCACACGCACACGCACACACACACACACTGGTCATGGTGTAGTTTTAGTAGTCTGGAAGTCAGAGGTCTAGCTAGGTAGTAAACTACCTTCTATATTTACATTTACATTACATTTTAGTCATTTAGCAGACGCTCTTATCCAGAGCGACTTACAGGAGCAATTAGGGTTAAGTGCCTTGCTCAAGGGCACATTTACGTCATTTAGCAGACGCTCTTATCCAGAGCGACTCACCAATTGGTGCGTTCACCCTATAGCCAGTGGGATAACCACTTTACAATTTTTTTTGGGGGGGGGGGGGGGGGTAGAAGGATTACTTAATCCTATCCCAGGTATTCCTTAAAGAGGTGGGGTTTCAAATGCCTCCGGAAGGTGGTGAGTGACTCCGCTGTCCTGGCGTCGTGAGGGAGCTTGTTCCACCATTGGGGTGCCAGAGCAGCGAACAGTTTTGACTGGGCTGAGCGGGAACTATGCTTCCGCAGAGGAAGGGGAGTCAGCAGGCCAGAGGTGGATGAACGCAATGCCCTCGTTTGGGTGTAGGGACTGATCAGAGCCCGAAGGTACAGAGGTGCCGTTCCCCTCACTGCTCCATAGGCAAGCACCATGGTCTTGTAGCGGATGCGAGCTTCAACTGGAAGCCAGTGGAGTGTGCGGAGGAGGGGGGGTGACGTGAGAGAACTTGGGAAGGTTGAACACCAGACGGGCTGCGGCATTCTGGATGAGTTGTAGGGGTTTAATGGCACAGGCAGGGAGGCCAGCCAACAGCGAGTTGCAGTAGTCCAGACGGGAGATGACAAGTGCCTGGATTAGGACCTGTGCCGCTTCCTGTGTAAGGCAGGGTCGTACTCTCCGAATGTTGTAGAGCATGAACCTGCAGGAGCGGGTCACCGCCTTGATGTTGGCGGAGAACGACAGGGTGTTGTCCAGGGTCACGCCTAGGCTCTTCGCACTCTGGGAGGAGGACACAGCGGAGTTGTCAACCGTGATGGCGAGATCATGGAACGGGCAGTCCTTCCCCGGGAGGAAGAGCAGCTCCGTCTTGCCAGGGTTCAGCTTGAGGTGGTGATCCGTCATCCATACTGATATGTCTGCCAGACATGCAGAGATGCGATTCGCCACCTGGTTATCAGAAGGGGGAAAGGAGAAGATTAGTTGTGTATCGTCAGCGTAGCAATGATAGGAGAGGCCATGTGAGGATATGACAGAGCCAAGTGACTTGGTGTATAGGGAGAAAAGGAGAGGGCCTAGGACTGAGCCCTGGGGGACACCAGTGGTGAGAGCACGTGGTGCGGAGACAGCTTCTCGCCACGCCACTTGGTAGGAGCGACCGGTCAGGTAGGACGCAATCCAGGAGTGAGCCGCGCCGGAGATGCCCAGGTCGGAGAGGGTGGAGAGGAGGATCTGATGGTTCACAGTATCAAAGGCAGCAGACAGGTCTAGAAGGACAAGAGCAGAGGAGAGAGAGTTAGCTTTAGCAGTGCGGAGAGCCTCCGTGACACAGAGAAGAGCAGTCTCAGTTGAATGACCAGTCCTGAAACCTGACTGGTTTGGATCAAGAAGGTCATTCTGAGAGAGATAGCAAGAGAGTTGGCTAAAGACGGCACGCTCAATAGTTTTGGAAAGAAAAGAAAGAAGGGATACTGGTCTGTAGTTGTTGACATCAGTGGGATCGAGTGTTGGTTTCTTGAGAAGGGGAGCAACTCTCGCTCTCTTGAAGACGGAAGGGACATGGCCAGCGGTCAAGGATGAGTTGATCAGCGAGGTGAGGTAGGGGAGAAGGTCACCGGAGATGGTCTGGAGAAGAGAGGAGGGGATGGGGTCAAGCGGGCAGGTTGTTGGGCGGCCTGCAGTCACAAGTCGCAGGATTTTATCTGGAGAGAGAGGGGAGAAAGAAGTCAAAGCATAGGGTAGGGCAGTGTGAGTAGGACCAGCAGTGTCATTAGACTTAACAAACGAGGATCGAATGTCGTCAACCTTCTTTTCAAAGTGGTTGACGAAGTCATCCACAGAGAGAGAGGAGGGGGGGGGCGGGGGGGGGGGAGGATTCAGGAGGGAGGAAAATGTGGCAAAGAGCTTCCTAGGGTTAGAGGCAGATGCTTGGAATTTAGAGTGGTAGAAAGTGGCCTTAGCAGCAGAAACAGATGAAGAAAATGTAGAGAGGAGGGAGTGAAAAGATGCCAGGTCGGCAGGGAGTTTAGTTTTCTTCCATTTCCGCTCCGCTGCCCGGAGCTCTGTTCTGTGAGCTCGCAATGAGTCATCAAGCCACGGAGCTGGAGGGGAGGACCGAGCCGGCCGGGAGGATAGGGGACACAGAGAGTCAAAGGATGCAGAAAGGGAGGAGAGGAGGGTTGAGGAGGCAGAATCAGGAGATTGGAGGGAGAAGGATTGAGCAGAGGGAAGAGATGATAGGATGGAAGAGGAGAGAGTAGTGGGAGAGAGAGAGCGAAGGTTGCGGCGGCGCATTACCATCTGTGTGGGGGCAGAGTGAGTAGTGTGGGAGGAGAGCGAGAGAGAAAAGGAAACAAAGTAGTGGTCGGAGACATGGAGGGGAGTTGCAGTGAGATTAGTAGAAGAGCAGCATCTAGTAAAGATGAGGTCAAGCGTATTGCCTGCCTTGTGAGTAGGGGGGGACGGTGAGAGGGTGAGGTCAAAAGAGGAGAGAAGTGGAAAGAAGGAGGCAGAGAGAAATGAGTCAAATGTGGACATAGGGAGGTTGAAATCCCCCAAAACTGTGAGGGGTGAGCCATCCTCAGGAAAGGAACTTATCAAGGCGTCAAGCTCATTGATGAGCTCTCCAAGGGAACCTGGAGGGCGATAGATGACAAGGATATTAAGCTTAAATGGGCTAGTGACTGTGACAGCATGGAATTCAAATGAGGAGATAGACAGATGGGTTAGGGGAAAAATTGAGAATGTCCACTTGGGAGAGATGAGGATTCCTGTGCCACCACCCCTCTGACCAGATGCTCTCGGGGTATGCGAGAACACATGGTCAGATGAGGAGAGAGCAGTAGGAGTAGCAGTGTTTTCAGTGGTAATCCATGTTTCCGTCAGCGCCAGGAAGTCGAGGGACTGGAGATTAGCATAGGCTGGGATGAAGTCAGCTTTGTTGGCAGCAGAACGGCAGTTCCAGAGGCTGCCTGAGACCTGGAACTCCAGGTGTGGGGTGCGTGCAGGGACCACCAGGTTAGAGAGGCAGCAGCCACGCGGTGTGGGGCGTTTGTGTAGCCTGTGCGGAGAGGAGAGAACAGGGATAGGCAGAGGCATAGTTGACAGGCTGCAACAGATGGCTACAATAATGCAGAGGAGATCGGGATGAAATGAACTGAACATCAGGGAAAGGAGAGAGCAGGCCTCCCTCACCAAAAAAAATAAATAAATATATAACTCTCCCAACTTCCACCTCAGAAACTATAATTGTTTCACTGAACCACCCGAATAAAACTCTCCCAACTTCCACTTTAGAAATTAGAATTGTTGTAAGCTACAGCAGACTGTTATCAGTAGCTGTAATTAAGTACAGCAGCTACCAACCACCTAACGTTAATGCCTCGGATGAGGTTAGAAAAACAGCTGAATGGTAGCAGCTAGCTGGCTCAATCACAGGTACTCTCAAGCATGAAATAACATTGGAAACAGCTAACCACAGTTGCTAAAAGTTACCGGTAGCTACCCTCTAGCTAGCTAGCTTTGTTGGTCCAGGTAGTGGGTAAGCTAGCCTCGTGCTTCGCCTGGGCTCCGCCGAATAAAAATCCTTACCTACAATAATTACCTACAATAATAACCTACAATAACTACCGGAGTAAGTTACCTATAATACCAAACTACAATACCTACCTACAATCTAAATACATGGTTTAAGCTTAACTCAACACCATATAAGAAGCCAAGCTTACCTTTCATAACGCAGCAATGATTAAACGTTGGGTAGCTAGCACAAAGATATTGTATTTAGCTACCACAGCCTGCTGGTAGTGTTGGCTAGCTAGCAATGGCTACTGTGTTGACTTTGTTTGAAAAACGGCGTCGCTGTGAGCGAATGTAGCTGGCTAAAAGGATATTGTTTTTAGTTGCTACCGTTGCTAATAGCAACTCGCCAGCTAATCCAGGAGGTGAGTTAGCGAGCTAGCTTCGTGCTACATCCGGCACCGCCGAATACAAAAGTAACCTACAATAACTACACAACAGCTACCCGCAACAGCCCACGATGCCTACCTATACTACTTAATAATATACAGCCCACGATGCCTACCTATAGTACCTAACTACAATCTAAATACATAGTTTAAGCCTTACTCGACAAAGCCCAAGCTATGTATAAAGCCAAACTGGCAGACTGCAATCAGTAGCCGAAATTAGGTACAGCAGCTACCGACCACCTAACGTTAATGTCCTCAAAGGACCCTTGGGAAGTCACAGACTAATGGGGGAGTCACCTAAATGGCAGACTATTCCCTATTTACAGTAGTGCACTACTTTTGAAAGGGCCCATAGGGCTCTGTTCAAAATTAGTGCACTACATAGAGAATAGGGTGCCATTTCGGACACAGAACACACTATTCTAGATTATTTCTACTACAACTTCTGTGCCTATGACAGAGATCTTTGTGTTGAAATGTTGCTCAATAAAACTGCTGGAGCATTCAACAGTGTGCAGGTATATAGTCATAACCTCTGGGATCTGGCCTGGTCTTCAAGTCATCGCTGCTTTGGGGTGACATCATCCACACTGAAAAATAACCCAAAATCCACATAAAAAAATTAAAAAACGGGACTCAAGTAAACATTTATTTATACATTGAATATCCCTTTAAGCATGGTGAAGTTATTCATTACCCTTTGGATGGTGTATAAATACACCCAGTCACTATAAAGATTTAGGCGTCCTTCCTAACTCAGTTGCCGTAGAGGAAGGAAACAGCGCAGGAATTTCACCATGAGGCCATTTGTGACTTTAAAATAGAGTTTAATGGCTGTGATAGGAGAAAACTGAGGATGGATCAACATTGTAGTTACTCCACAATACTAACCTAAATGACAGAGTGAAAAGAAGGAAGCCTGTACAGAATAAAAAATATTCCATTAAATGCATCCTGTTTGCAATAAGGCACTAAAGTAAAACTACAAACATGTCCTGAATACAAAGCGTTATGTTTGGGGCAAGTCCAACACAACACATCACTGAGTACCACTCTTCATATTTTCAAGCATGGTGGTGGCTGCATCATGTTATGGGTATGCTTGTCATCGGTGAGGACTAAGGAGTTTTTTAATAAAGAAACGGAATAGGGCTAATCACATGCAAAATCCTAGAGGAAAATACACAATTTACCTTTCAGCAGGACAATAACCTAAAACACAAGGCCAAATATACACTGGAGATGCTTACCAAGATTACCCTGAATGTTCCTGAATGGCCTAGTTACAGTTTTGACTTAAATCTGCTTGAAAATCTATGGCGACTTGAAAACGTCTGTCTAGCAATGATCAACAACCAACTTGACAGAGCTTGAAGGATTTTAAAAATAATAATGTGCAAATATTGTACAATCCAGGTGTGCAAAGCTCTTAGAGACTTACCCAGAAAGACTCACAGCTGTAATCGCTGCCATAGGTGATTCTAACATGTATGGACTCAGGGAGTTGAACACTGATGTAATCAAGATATATGAGTGTTAATTTTTTTTTTTACAAATGTTAGAATCTTTCTTCCATGTTGACATTAGAGTATTTTGTGTAGATCATTAACAAGACAATCAAATCCATTTTAATCCCACAACTAAATGTGGAAAAAGTCAAGGGGTGTGAATACTACGTATACTGTAACTACGTATACTGTGTGTATTCCATGTATTTTCAGCTACATATCAGACCGATAAGCCAGCAAATTGGAATGATTCTGGAGAGCCACAACGTGAATCACCATCACCACAGATGAATGGCATTCTATATTGGAACGTCAGAGTTATATAAATAATTCTGTACATTCTGGGAATAATTTCCTCTTTCAATGTTGTGTTTTTTCTTCCCTCCTTCCCTCTTTCATTCTCTCTAACAGATGGTGGTGTGGGACGATCGACTGGCCTGGCCTGTTGGTGGTGTGGGACGATCGACTGGCCTGGCCTGTTGGTGGTGTGGGACGATCGGCTGGCCTGGCCTGTTGGTGGTGTGGGACGATCGGCTGGCCTGTTGTGTGAAGCCAACAACCAAGAAAGCTGATTTCATAAAAGTGAATGAGTGAGAAAGATTTAAAGAGTTTATTTCCAAAATGCTAAATCCACCAATTGTGTTTTTTAACGAGAAAGTATTGCTTATGGGCACCTTCATGTCGATGTAAAATATTACTGTTCGCAGATTTTTTTTTCATAGAATTTAGGTCTGTATTAAAATAAAATAAATTTCAAAATGATATCTATCCATTGTTTATCTGAAATGGAATGTTCGTATACTGTATATTTAACTGTGATATGTGGTTGTCTCATCTAGCTATCTTAAGATGAATGCACTACCTGTAAGTCGCTCTAGATAAGAGCAAATGCTAAATTACTCAAATGTCAAATGTACAGTGCATTCGGAAAGTATTCAGACCCCTTGACTTTTTCCACATTTTGTTACGTTACAGCCTTATTCTAAAATGGATTAAATAGTTTTTTCACTCATCAATCTATACACAATACCACATAATTACAAAACAAAAACAGTATTTTTTTTTATGTTTGCTAATTTATATAAAATAAAACACTGAAATATTACATTTACAATGAGGGAAAAAATTATTTGATCCCCTGCTGATTTTGTACGTTTGCCCACTGACAAAGAAATGATCAGTCTATAATTTTAATGGTAGGTTTATTTGAACAGTGAGAGACAGAATAACAACAAAGAAATCCAGAAAGATGCATGTCAAAAATGTTATAAATTGATTTGCATTTTAATGAGGGAAATAAGTATTTGACCCCCTCTCAATCAGAAAGATTTCTGGCTCCCAGGTGTCTTTTTTACAGGTAACGAGCTGAGATTAGGAGCACACTCTTAAAGGGAGTGCTCCTAATCTCAGCTTGTTACCTGTATAAAAGACACCTGTCCACAGAAGCAATCAATCAATCAAATTCCAAACTCTCCACCATGGCCAAGACCAAAGAGCTCTCCAAGGATGTCAGGGACAAGATTGTAGACCTACACAAGGCTGGAATGGGCTACAAGACCATCGCCAAGCAGCTTGGTGAGAAGGTGACAACAGTTGGTGCGATTATTCGCAAATGGAAGAAACACAAAATACCTGCCAATCTCCCTCGGCCTGGGGCTCCATGCAAGATCTCACCTCGTGGAGTTGCAATGATCATGAGAACGGTGAGGAATCAGCCCAGAACTACACGGGAGGATCTTGTCAATGATCTCAAGGAAGCTGGGACCATAGTCACCAAGAAAACAATTGGTAACACACTACGCCATGAAGGACTGAAATCCTGCAGCGCCCGCAAGGTCCCCCTGCTCAAGAAAGCACGTATACATGCCCGTCTGAAGTTTGCCAATGAACATCTGAATGATTCAGAGGAGAACTGGGTGAAAGTGTTGTGGTCAGATGAGACCAAAATGGAGCTCTTTGGCATCAACTCAGCTCGCCGTGTTTGGAGGAGGAGGAATGCTGCCCATGACCCCAAGAACACCATCCCCACCGTCAAACATGGAGGTGGAAACATTATGCTTTGGGGGTGTTTTTCTGCTAAGGGGACAGGACAACTTCACCGCATCAAAGGGACGATGGATGTACCATCAAATCCTGGGTGAGAACCTCCTTCCCTCATCCAGGGCATTGAAAATGGGTCGTGGATTGGTATTCCAGCATGACACTGACCCAAAACAAACGGCCAAGGCAACAAAGGAGTGGCTCTTGAAGACGCACAGTAAGGTCCTGGAGTGGCCTAGCCAGTCTCCAGACCTTAATCCCATAGAAAATCTGTGGAGGGAGCTGAAGGTTCGAGTTGCCAAACGTCAGCCTCGAAATCTTAATGACTTGGAGATGATCTGCAAAAAAGGAGTGGGACAAAATCCCTCCTGAGATGTGTGCAGAACTGGTGGCCAACTACAAGAAACATCTGACCTCTGTGATTTCCAACAAGGGTTTTGCCACCAAGTACTAAGTCATGTTTTGCAGAGGGGTCAAATACTTATTTCCCTCATTAAAATGCAAATCAATTTATAACATTTTTGACATGCGTTTTTCTGGATGTTTATGTTGTTATTCTGTCTCTCACTGTTCAAATAAACCTACCATTAAAATTATGGACTGATCATTTCTTTGTCAGTGAGCAAACGTACAAAATCAACAGGGGATCAAATACTTTTTTCCCTCACTGTACATAAGTATTCAGACCCTTTACTCAGTACTTTGTTGAAGCACCTTTAGCAGCGATTACAGCCTCAAGTCTTCTTGGGTATGACGCTACAAGCTTGGCACACCTGTATTTGGGGAGTTTCTCCCATTCTTCTCTGCAGATCCTCTCAAGCTCTGTCATGTTGGATGGGGAGCGTTGCTGCACATCCATTTTCAGGTCTCTCCAGAGATGTTCAATCAGGTTCAAGTCCGGGCTCTGGCTGGGCCACTCAAGGACATTCGGAGACTTGTCCCGAAGCCACTCCTCCATTGTCTTGGCTGTGTGCTTAGGGTCGTTGTCCTGTTGGAAGGTGAACCTTCGCCCCAGGCTGAGGTCATGAGCGCTCTGGAGCAGGTTTTTATGAAGGATCTCTCTGTACTTTGCTCTGTTCATCTTTCCCTCGATCATGACTAGTCTCTCAGTCCCTGCCACTGAAAAACATCCCCACAGTATGATGCTGCCACCACCATGCTTCACCTAAGGGATGGTGCCAGATTTCCTCCAGACGTGAAGCTTGGCATTCAGGCCAAAGAGTTCAATCTTGGTTTCATCAGACCAGAGAATCTTGTTTCTCATGATCTGAGAGTCTTTAGGTGCCTTTTGGTAAACTCCAAGCAGGCTGTCATGTGCCTTTTACTGAGGAATGGCTTCCGTCTGGCCACTCTACCATAAAGGCCTGATTGGTGGAGTGCTGCAGAGATTGCTGTCCTTCTGGAAGGTTCTGCCATCACCACAGAGAAACTCTAGAGCCCTGTCAGAGTGACCATCAGGTTCTTGGTCACCTCCCTGATCAAGGCCCTTCTCCCCCGATTGCTCAGTTTGGCCAGACGGCCAGCTCTAGGACGAGACTTGGTGGTTCCAAACTTCTTTCATTGAAGAATGATGGAGGCCACTGTGTTCTTGGGGGACCTTCAATGCTACAGAAATATATTGGTACCCTTCCCCTGTTACATGCCTCGACACAATCCTGTCTCGGAGCTCTACAGACAATTCCTTCGACCTCGTGTCTTGGTTTTCGCTCTGACATGCACTATCAACTGTGGGGCCTTATATAGACAGGTGTGTGCCTTTCCAAATCATGTCTAATCAATTTAATTTATCACAGATTAACTCCAATCAAGTTGTAGAATCATCTCAAGGATGATCAATGGAAACAGGATGCACCTGAGCTCAATTCCGAGACTCATAGCAAAGGGTCTGAATACTTATGTAAGTAAGGCATTTCTGTTTCATATTTTAATACATTTGCAGAAGTTTTTATAAACCTCTTTTCGTTTTGCCATTGTGTGTAGATTGTGTGTAGATTGCTGAGGAATTTATTTAATTTAATCAATTTTAGAATAAGAATGTAACGTACCAAAATATGGAAAAAGTCAAGGGGTCTGAATACTTTCCGAACGTACTGTAAATCTTTTACATACAGATCTCATATTATTGATACATTTTTGCAAACATTTTTTTAAATATTTATGTCACAAATGTATCATTTGTACTGTACATTTCTTTATTAAAAATGTAGTTATTTGATACATTTGAGAGTGAGGCGGATTTATAGCATTTTGCGGATTTTAGAATATTCGCATGAAAATCGTTCGCCAATTGGATGGAAACCTAACTTGTGAGCGGATATACAGTTGAAGTCGGAAGTTTACATACACTTTAGCCAAATACATTTAAACTCAGTTTTTCACAATTCCTGACATTTAATCCTAGTAAAAAGTCCCTGTATTAGGTCAGTTAGGATCACCACTTTTTTTTAAGAGTGTGAAATGTCAGAATAATATCAGAGAGAATGATTTATTTCAGCTTTTATTTCTTTCATCACATTCCCAGTGGGTCAGAAGTTTACATACACTCAATTAGTATTTGGTAGCATTGCCTTTAAGTTGTTTAACTTGGGTTAAATGTTTCGGGTAGCCTTCCACAAGCTTCCCACAATAAGTTGGGTGAATTTTGGCCCATTCCTCCTGACAGAGCTGGTGTAACTAAATCAGGTTTGTAGGCCTCCTTGCTCGCACATGCTTTTTCAGTTCTGCCCACACATTTTCTATAGGATTGAGGTCAGGGCTTTGTGATGGCCATTCCAATACCTTGACTTTGTTGTCCTTAAGCCATTTTGCCACAACTTTGGAAGTATGCTTGGGGTCATTGTCCATTTGGAAAATCCATTTGCGACCAAGCTTTAACTTCCTGAATGATGTCTTGAGATGTTGCTTCAATATATCCACATAATTTTCCTTCCTCATGATGCCATCTATTTTGTGAAGTGCGCCAGTCCCTCCTGCAGCAAAGCACCACCACAGCATGATGCTGCCACCCCCGTGCTTCACGGTTGGGATGGTGTTCTTCAGCTTGCAAGCAACCCCCTTTTTCCTCCAAACATAACGATGGTCATTACGGCCAAACAGTTCTATTTTTGTTTCATCAGACCAGAGGACATTTCTCAAAAAAGTACGATCTTTGTCCCCATGTGCAGTTGCAAACCGTAGTCTGGCTTTTTTATGGCGGTTTTGGAGCAGTGGCTTCTTCCTTGCTGAGCGGCCTTTCAGGTTATGTCGATATAGGACTCGTTTTACTGTGGATATAGATAATTTTGTACCTGTTTCCTCCAGCATCTTCACAAGGTCCTTTGCTGTTGTTCTGGGATTGATTTGCACTTTTTGCACCAAAGTACGTTAATCTCTAGGAAACAGAACGCGTCTCCTTCCTGAGCGGTATGATGACTGCGTGGTCCCATGGTGTTTATACTTGCGTACTATTGTTTGTACAGATGAACGTGGTACCTTCAGGCGTTTGGAAATTGCTCCCAAGGATGAACCAGACTTGTGGATGTCAACAAATTTTTTCTGAGGTCTTGGCTGATTTCTTTTGATTTTCCCATGATGTCAAGCAAAGAGGCACTGAGTTTGAAGGTAGGCCTTGAAATACATCCACAGGTGCACCTCCAATTGACTCAAATTATGTAAATTAGCCTATCAGAAGCTTCTAAAGCCATGACATCATTTTCTGGAATTTTCCAAGCTGTTTAAAGGCACAGTCAACTTAGTGTATGTAAACTTCTGACCCACTGGAATTGTGATACAGTGAATTATAAGTGAAATAATCTTCTGTAAACAATTGTTGGAAAAATTACTTGTGTCATGCACAAAGTAGATGTCCTAACCGACTTGCCAAAACTATAGTTTGTTAACAATAATTTTTTTGAGTGGTTGAAAAAACGAGTTTTAATGACTCCAACCTAAGTGTATGTAAACTTCCGACTTCAACTGTATAGCGTTTTCCCCAAAAAAACATGAATATGTGTCCCTCTGAAATGAAACCATCAAGTGATAGATTTCAAACAAATCCATGTCTGGAGTGGTGCCTGACACAGTGTTTTCCACCACCATCAACAAAACACAAAATTATGGCATTTCTCGTGGAAGAATGGTGTCGCATCCCTCCAATAGAGTTCCAGACACTTGTAGAATCTATGTCAAGGTGCATTGAAGCTGTTCTGGCGGCTCGTGGTGGCCCAACAGCCTATTGATGCAGCTTTTCCCATGTACACCCTTATGTTATGCTAGGAAAATTGTGTTTCCATATCTAGGGCTGAGAGTGAGGACTTGTAAAGAGCAGAATCAACATCCTCTGCACAATCAAAACAGTTGCTTTCTGAGAAGGTGTTAAAGTTCACAGTTAGCCATTGGTATGTAAATGCGAGCTGAAAAGTACCAGTGGCCTGGATTTAGCCCAAAGTGAGGGCAGATCTGCCGGAGCCATGGCCCAGTGAGACACGGCTGCCGGCCCGCATAGATGGTAACACAAAGGTCTGAGCCTTTTGGGTAAAACACTGGAGTAAATCATATGACACATATGACGCCATATGACACTTTTCTGTTGGTGTTTCCTTTATTTTGGCAGTTACCTGTACTTATCTATTTGTATGTATTGTACTTTCTGTTTTAGTAACTTTTAGATTTCTCCACAGAAAAAGTCCATGTGAGACTGTCCGTATCTCTCCATTCCCTCACGGAACCACCGACTCCTTTTTGATGCCTCGATCAACCTCCAACAGAAGCAAGGAGAATGTTATTTCACCAAACAGGGGCAGTCTCCCCACTGATGTAATGCGTTTGGACCTCTGAACAGGACTGTAAGGTCTAAGTATACGGTGGGTGTCATGGCTACTCTATAGAGTCTCCAGGGGACGTTTGTGGAATGTCCAACCTGGCCAGAGATCAGTGTAGTCCCCTGGGCAGAGTAATGTTACTGATTAATCCTGGTCTCTCAATGAAGCTGGAGGCTTTCCAAGGGTCTGGAGAGGTGTGTGTGTGTGTGTGTACGTGTGTGTGTGCGTGAGTGTGTGTGTGTGTGTGTGTGTGTGTGTGCGTGTGTGCGTGAGTGTGTGTGTGTGTGTGTGTGTGTGTGTGTGTGTGCGTGTGTGCGTGTGTGTGTGTGTGTGTCCAGCCCTTTAGTACTACAGGGAACACTCAGCTCAACCCAAGCACATGATGTCATGCTAGAGAACCCTCCGCTGGTGGTCTGAGGAACTCTGACCTTGAACCTCACCGTGTCTGACAAACAGGCAAAACACCAAGTCACTAGTTGTAAGTGCTTTATGTAGCAAATATTCTATAAGAGCTTATTCCGCCTTCCGCGTAATGCGCTCTGCATGTGTGGCTAACATGCGCTCTCTGAATACATTTATTTCAACCGCTGAAAACCCTGGCCAACTGATTTTCTTGTGGAGTTTTCATTCAATGAGGTTTTCAGTAGATTTATCTTAAGCCATCCCTTTAAATACGATGCACCTTTAATTACAATTTTGTCAACAGATTCAATAGAATACATTGAGAGAACGGGTTCACACATTTTCAAATCTTCTCTCATTGTTCGAGACAGGTGGGTTCACCCCAAAGTGCCGCATGTCATGATGACACTCGCACGTCTCAATCAATGAGAGAAGACTTAAAATATAGAAGATGGTGGCATACACATTGTTGGATTACTTCATGGAGCAAAATAAATAATTATTTTAACGGAGCATTTTCAAAATTCAAACGCACGACCTGCAAATGTATACGGGCATTTTAGAAGATACATGTTTAACCGAATCGAGAACGAAGATAGTATCGGCAAGTTAAGGTTGGTCGAAAATTCTCTGCGCTACACCAAACAATAACCTGTAACTCCCAGTAACGGATACAAAACATCTTTGGTTAAATCACATTATCTAGTGTAACAATCTGTAGCTACATGTTTGGTGGCTTATCCTGGACTCATGACATGATGATTTGCTAAATGTGGGCATATCGTCAGTGAGATATTGTGCTAGAGACCTGAACATGTTTGTCTTGTTGGTATTCTATGTACTGACAGAAGGAATGTAAGTGTTTCTTCCCAATGCATATTTGTAGAGAATCCATAAACCATAAAATAACATACTCTATGAAATTAAACAGACGTCCTAATTTAGAATGTCACCTACCTTCTTTTCCGGCAGTCATCTTGCCCAGTTGCAACTCCATCAGCCTCCAGATCTTCCACTCGAGCCTGGAGGATCTTTGCTTTATTCCTCTATTGAACCACTTCCTGGTTCATCGGCTTCATATTTTCAAATTACATATTTGTTCCTTATAGGGAGAGTTTTTTTTATTTTCCTTCTGTTTACTGTAGTGCCAATGAGTGCCATATTTGGTCATATCAACTTGCTAGCTAGTATGATCAATCAGACTGTAATACACAATTAATTGGTATATACAGCCTCAAACAAATACCTGCAAAATCGTGTAAATGTTCCTTTCAAGCCAGAATGTTGAATAAAATTACATTTAAACTACCGGTTGTCTGTGCAGTTTGTCCTTCAGCTGCTCGAAATTTGAGACAAAATATTCACAGGAATGTATTGTTTACACAACTTTTTAGAGAGGTATATGGTAAATGGTTCGGTTCGGTTCGGCACCAAGGTAAAGCTAGTTTTATATTGGATATTCTGTTTTTTCTCGTCATTAGCTATTGAGCCAAGCATGCCACGACAATAAACATTTTATATTCTGAATCAGGGGAGAACAATCAACAACATTTTTCTGTGTGAATGTTATATTTTTTAAAGATTGAAATCTGAATGAAAAAAAAGTAAAAGTAATAATTCCCTGATTCAGATATAATTTTCATTGTCATGGCTACCACAGGCAGGTTGATGATGGCGCCATACTGGATTGCCACCGTTTTGCGAGTTCCGACCCAACTTCTCTATTTTGTGATTCTTTTGCCGTTTATCTTTATTTTTGCTAAATGTATCCGCTATCATCTCTTATAACCAACAAGAACTTTTGAACATCAGATCGGCAGTTACTTACCCCAATTCCGGCTTCAACTCCGACTCATCTGCCCTGAGCTCTTTCTGTAAATCTTTTTTAGTTTTTTACTCTGTTTGTTCAGTTTTACACACATAAGACAACACAAAACAATATAAATAATATACTCAACTATAAAATAAATAAAATAAAAGAACAGCTATAAAGATACCGTACTTTAGACAAGTTAAACACACTGGGCAGAAAGGTACAAAGGTTAAAGGGCAATCTGTAGTTAATACAGGGACAGAGCGGTCACCTCGCCATTGTTCCTGTGAACAGACAAGGGATAGGGGTGGAGAAATGCAACCACTCACATTCACAGACAGTCATGGCCACAGACCGACCATCCACTGGACCAAAATTAAAGTTGACAATGCTTTTATTTATTTATTTTTATGTAAGTGTAAATACATTTTTTTTTTTTTAAGGGCAAAAACAAGCTCACACCTTAGTCTCTGACAGGGCAAGAGGAATAAGGCATCCGCAAGTCACATTCAATAAGAATCAATAGGCACATCATCAATCTCAATGTCCCCCCCCCCCCCCTAAAAAAAAAAACATAAAGAAATGCTCCTCCAACCCGTAAGTCACAGGGGTGTCAAATACAGACTTATTTTTGTTTTAATAAGAATGCCATCAGAAAGTGGACTGTTCAAAGTAAGACTGGAATGGAGCCCAAGCATCATAAAACAGTTTGGAGTTCCCACGTGTATTGAATTAAATTTTTTCTAATTTCAAAGAGCACAACACATCTCCCACCCAATATTAATAAGATGGAGGAACTGCCATCTTCCAGTTCTGGAGTATTAACCGTCTAGCTAAGAGAGTTGTATAAGCAACAGCGTCCGACTGAATTCTTGACAGGGGGGGTACCTATAGGCAGTACTCCAAAAAGGTCTGTAAGGGGAGATGGATCTTTAACAGTGTCATATATATCAGAGAAACATTTAAATATTAATTCCCAGAAACCAGACAATTTGTGACAGCCCCAAAACATATGAAACAGTGTGGCTGGTTCCATTTTACATTGGTCACAAGTAGGATAAAAAACAGAGAATATTCTTCTGAGTTTGGCCCCGGACCAGCGGATACGGTGAACCACCTTGAATTGAATGAGGCTGTGTCTAGTGCTAAAAGAGAATGAATGCACCCTGTGCAGCACAGATTCCCAGGTGTCTTCCCCAAGTTCCTCCCCCAAATCCTTTTCCCATCAAGTCTTTAAAGGCAGCAAAGAAGGGTTCTGTAAATCATTAATAATTGCATATACATCTGAAATTGCACCCTTAGGAAGCTTGTTTAGCTCAAATATGCTTTCTATAGCTGTACTCGCAGGCCTATTGGGAAATGCAGGTGTATTAGCTCTGACAAAGTTCCTAGTCTGGAGATAGCGGAAGAAGTGGGATTGGGGGAGGTTGAACTTTTCCTGTAGCTGAGCAAAAGACGCAAATGTATCATCAAATAATAATTGGGCTAGAGAGGCCCAGTGAATGCCAGATGCCGAAAGCCCCATCATTGAATGATGGAGGAACCTTGCCATCCCAAATAAAATACATGAATATTTGATCCAGTGAATTAAAAAAAGATATGGAATAAAAATGGGTAAACATTAAAATAAATATAAAAATTTGGGAAACACATTCATTTTAATCACATTAACACATCCAATAAGAGAGAGAGGTAGAGACTTCAAAAAAGTAAAATATTGTTTCAAACTGTCTGCTAGAGCAACAATGTTTTCCTTAAACAAATTTGAATATTTCCTAGTAGGTGAATTGATCCCGGACAATCCTAAACTGAAAGCTTGTAAAAGAGCACTTTAAAGCTGTCACGTTCGTTCATAAACGGGTCAGACCAAGGCGCATCGTGATATGCATACATGTTTATTTGAACCGAATAACCAACGACAAAACAACAAACGAAACGTGAAGTCCAAGGTACACAAACAACATACCTAACACGGAACAAGATCCCACAACCCACTAGTGCCAATAGGCTGCCTAAGTATGGTCCCCAATCAGAGACAACGAGCGACAGCTGCCTCTGATCGGGAACCACACCGGCCAACATAGAAATACACATACTAGAATATACAACATAGACAATCACAACATAGAAAATCACACCCTGACTCAACAAATAAGAGTCCCCAGAGTCAGGGCGTGACAGTACCCCCCCCCCCCCCAAAGGTGCGGACTCCGACCGCACAACCTTTACTTAACAGGGTAGGGGCCGGAGGGGCATTCCGCCTCGGAGGCGGATCCGGCTCCGGGCGTGACAACCACCTATTCTCCGCCTCCCTGTTGCGCCCCTGGTCTGGTCTGGACCTCGGTGCGCTGCTTCCCCTCTCCTTCCTCCCACAAAGTACCAAGCCCTGTCTGGACCCTAGTGTGGGAGACCCCGAACCTGGAGAGGGGCTGACGTCTGGGTCTGGACTGGAGCCGCTGACCGGAGCTGGACCGGGCACCGGTGGAGCGGACTGCTCAGGCTCCGGACAGGAGCCGCTGACCGGAGCTGGACGGGGCACCAGTGGAGTGGACTGCTCTGGCTCCGGAGTGGAGCCGCTGACCGGATCTGGACTGAACCCCGGTGGAGCAGACTGCTCTGGCTCCGGAGTGGAGCCGCTGACCGGAGCTGGATCAGGCACCGGTGGAGCGGACTGCTCTGGCTCCGGAGTGGAGCCGCTGACCGGAGCTGGACTGGACCCTGGTGTAGTGGACTGCTCTGGCTCCGGAGTGGAGCAGCTGACCGGATCAGGCACCGGTGGAGCGTGCACGGGCCGTGCCGGACTGGACACACTCACCACTGGTCTGGTGCGAGGAGCAGGCACGGACTGAACCGGACTAGGAACATGCACCACTGGCTTGGTGTGAGGAGCAGGAACAGGCCGGGCCGGACTGGCGACACGGACCACTGGCTTGGTGCGAGAAGCAGGAACAGGCCGGGCCGGGCTGGCGATGCGCACCACTGGCTTGGTGCGAGGGACAGGAACAGGCCGGACCGGGCTGGCGACGCGCACCACTGGCTTGGTGCGAGGAGCAGGAACGGGCCGGACCGGACTGCGAAGGCGGACTGGAGGTCTGGAGCGGAGAGCTGGCACAACCCGTCCTGGCTGGCTACCCACTTTCGCACTACACGTGCAGGGCGCTGGCACAGGACGCACTGGGCTGTGCACGCGTACTGGCGATACAGTATGTAGAACCGGCGCAGGATATGCGGGACCGAGGAGGCGTACTGGAGACCAGGAGCGTTGAGCCGGCACACCCCGTCCTGGCTGGATGCCCATCTTCGCACGGCACATGCGTGGTGCCAGCACAGGACGTACAGAGCTGTGCCGGCACACTGGCGACACAGTACGTAGCTCTGCATAACACGGAGCCTGCCCAGTCACACGCCTCCTCGCGTGAGTACGGGGAGTTGGCTCTGCTCTAACACTAGGCTCCGCCAACCACCCTTTTAGCCCCCCCAAAATTTATTTCTTGGGGCTGTCTCTCGGGCTTCTTCCTCGGCCGGCGCCTTCTGCGTTGCCGCTGCTCCTCTCTATACCGCGTCTCCACTGTCTCCTCCCAAGGACGGCGATCCATCCCGGCCTGAATCTCCTCCCATGTCCAGGAACCCTTTCCTTCCAGGATCTCCTCCCATGTCCAGGCTGTCTGCTCCTGGACACGCTGCTTGGTCCTCGTTTGATGGGATCTTCTGTCACGTTCGTTCATAAACGGGTCAGACCAAGGCGCAGTGTGATATGCATACATGTTTATTTGAACCGAATAACCAACGACAAAACAACAAATGAAACGTGAAGTCCAAGGTACACAAACAACATACCTAACACGGAACAAGATCCCACAACCCACTAGTGCCAATAGGCTGGCTATGTATGTCCCCAATCAGAGACAACGAGCGACAGCTGCCTCTGATTGGGAACCACACCGGCCAACATAGATATACACATACTAGAATATACAACATAGACAATCACAACATAGAAAATCACACCCTGACTCAACAAATAAGAGTCCACAGAGTCAGGGCGTGACAAAAGCAGCCTTATTTACAGGAAAAATCTCACTCTTGCCTAGATTCAGCTTGTACCCTGATATTGATCCAAACGTTTTAAGAATAGATAAGGCATGTGGTAATGAGGTATCAGATAAACAAAAGGAGGTCGTCAGCATATAGCGAGACTTTCCGCTCTGAGCCCGTCCTGATTATACCTTGAACAGCATCATTAGAGCGCAGTGTGACGGTGAGGGGCTCAATTGCCAAAGCAAACAAGAAGGGGAGAGTGGACAACCCTGTCTGGATCCGCGGTGCAAGGGAAAATAGTCAGAGGACAAGTTGTTAGACCGTACCGAAGCCATGGGAGAAAAATAAAGACTCTTTATCCACGCAATGAATTTGGGACCAAAGACAAATCTATAAAGGGCGGCTGTTAGGTAGTCCCACTCAACGTCGTCAAAAGCTTTTTACGCATCGAGCGAGACCACTACCTCCGGGTCCCCCGACGCTGGGGAGTACAGTATATTCATAAGGTGTCTAATATTGAAAAACAAATGCCTATTTCTCATAAAGCCAGTCTGGTCAGAGTGTATTACATGGACCAGCGAGCATTCCATACCGATGGCTAAGAGCTTGGCTAGGATTTTGTAATCACAGTTTAAAAGCAAGATTGGGCGATAGGATCCACATTCCAGAGGGTCTTTGTTTTTCATTAATAGTAATGAAATTGAAGCTTGATAAAGACTAGGCGGTAGCTTTGATGTAATAAGGCACTCTGCAAACAATCGAGACAGGAATGGGCAAAGCAGACCGGAAAACGTCCTGTATAGTGTTGAGTCATCCGCATACATAGACACACTGGCTTTACTCAAAGCCAGTGGCATGTCGTTAGTAAAGATGGAAAAAAGCAAGGGGCCTAGACAGCTGCCCTGGGGAATTCTTGATTCTACCTGGATTATGTTTGAAAGGCTTCCATTAAAGAACACACTATGTGTTCTGTTAGACAAGTAACTTTTTATCCACATTATAGCAGGGGGTGTAAAGCCATAACACATACATTTTTCCAGCAGCAGACTATGATCGATAATGTCAAAAGCCGCACTGAAGTCTAACAAAACAGAGAAAATGAAATTGACAAACTCCTTATCTGAGAGTAAAATGGATTTAAGACGCCATTGATAACACAGGTTGCTGGAGAAACTCTAGCTCAAGCACAAATGGTGAATGGTCAGAAATAACAATACTCTCATGAGTACACCTTCGAAGGTTAGGCAGAAGTTTTTTTTGTCCAAAAAGAAGTAGTCAATGTGGGAGTATGTTTGATGAACATGAGAAAAAAAGGAATACTGTCTATCTGTAGGGTGTAGGAAACACCAGGCCTCACACATAGCATATTTCTGAAGAAAATATTGAATAAGTAGGGACATTAAATGGGCCTGTAGCTCTTTGTGAGGACCTGTCAAGAATTGGGGACATTGTACAGTTGAAATCCCCCCCTAAAATCAATGAATGGGAGTCTAAATTGGGTATTGCTACAGGAGGGGGTTGCAGTTCCGGAGCGACCCACTAGGTGTCATCCTCCGACAACCTTAGGCACCTCCTCACTCACAGTCTGGACTAATCATCATCCTATTGGTGTTACCTGTGTCTACCTGTTCACCTGTGTATTTATGCCCTCACTTCCCTGTGTTCCCTTGCTCAGTTTTCTCTATTAGTTCTCGATGCCAAACAGTACCAATCGGTGTCTGATCGCGAGACGTATGTACAGGTACTTGAGAAGTGTTCTCCCTGTTTCATTGTTGTTTTCAGTCATAGTTAGTATTTCGTATGTTTGCTGTCAGCCTGTTTTTGGAGACCAATTTGCTCCTCCTTTATTTTATCGTGACAAGTCTGTTATTTTGTTTCCTGGTTTTGGGACCACCAGTAAAGATCCTTGTTTCACCATCTCTGCCTACTGCCTACTGTATATCCTGCACCGCACCTGGGTCACACTTCACACCAACCCTTACCGGGATCACCAAACTAATATTTGAAAATAAATACATTTTTGCTGCAAAATTCACATAAACTTTAAGAATACAGCGGGAGCAAACGGAAAACACGTCATTCGCACATTGCACCCCTTGCGCCCCCCCTTTCTGTAATTCGGACAACATTTTGGGATATCCAAGAGGAAAGGCTGGCGTTATAGAGGCAGGAGAGCGGGATAGATTAGGGCAAAGGGAAAACCGGCCACCTCTTCCCTCCATTCAATTGGCCAAGTCTAGTCACTTGATAATAAGATGGAGGACCTCCGATCGCGGATTTGCTACCAACGGGACTCTCGTAACTGCAATATTCTCTGCTTTTCTGAAACATGGATTTCGGACAAGATAACCCCCATCCAATATTCTCTGCTTTTCTGAAACATGGCTTCGGACAACATACCCCCCATTCACAGAGTGGAAAGGACAGTAGAGTCAGGGAAATCGAGAGGGAGAGGGGTTTGCCTCTTCATCAACAACAAATGGTGTACTGACTCGAGCGCAGTGGAAGTCTCAACCCATTGTTCACCCGTCTTGGAATACCTGATGGTCAAATGCCAACTCTTTTATAGTGACAGTTGTATACATTTCACCTCAGGACAAGTCATTTAACAAGCTGGTGCTTAACGAATTGTACAAGGCTATAAACAAGAGGAAAACGTTCATCCGGAGGCTGCCTTTCTTGTCGCTGTGGATTTTAATTCTTCGTAATTAGTTAATCAAACGAGCAAAAGGACAAAATAGGAATAAGGTGGAATCATATTATACAGGCTCCGCCTCCCACCACATGTGGCAGGGGCTACAGTCCACTACGGATTACCAAGGAAGACCCAGCCGTGGTCTGCCCAACGATGCCTCTCTACCAGATCAACTCAATGCATTTTATAACAACACCGTACCGTGGAGGATGGAGAACAATCAACACATTTGTTTCGTGTGTGAGTTTGAGATTTTTTAAAATATATTTTGTTTGGTTTTTTTACAAAAAAAATGGTACATTCACATACAGAAAAGGTGTCTCCATCCTCCCCTGATTCAGAATATACCATTGTCATGGCATGGCATGCTTGGTTCAATAGTTATTGACGAAAACCGAATATCCAATATAAAACTAATTTTACCTCAGTGCTGAACCGAACCATATACCTACTGGCTCTAAAATGTTTAGTAAACAACGCTTTACTGTGGACATTTAAATGTAATTTTATTAAACATTCTGGCTTGTAAGGAACATTTACACGATTTTGCAGGCATTAGTTTCAGGCTGTATATTCCAATGAATTGTGTATTACAGCCTGATTAATCCGACTACCTGTTAGCCATATCTATGAGTAAGTTTACATGCACATTAATAATTAGATATTAAACTGATTATGGCAGGTGGCAGATTAAGCAATAGTGATGTAAACACCTTACTCTGCTTATCTTCATCGGCGTACGGTCAAAATCGAAGTAAGTATACACCGATTAAAACACCTGGTTTTCTTTCGAATTATTAGGACATGTAAACACCTTAATCGGCGTTCCAGCAGTGCATTTGATCTGCACATGTGCTAGCACCAGCCGAGCGAGCCTCCCTCTTTAGCGTGAGTGAAGTGAGTTTGGAACAACTGAATGTATGCGGCTTAGAAGTAGTTTTCACATACAGACTTTATATGTCCGAACTCAGAATCCAAATATGCTTCCCAAAAATAACACGTTCGTTGTGGTAGAACGTTTATTTTGATTGGCGATTTTCTGCGTTTATCAGAGTGCCATCAGGTAGCTTGATTTCAGATGTGTCCATGTAAACAGGATTATTAGGGAAATCGTTCTTCTTGCATATCTACTGATACTACTGAAGTTTCAGTATATCATGCAACATTACACACACACTTTTCAAGGGCACATATACAGTAATGTTGCATGGTATACTAAAACGTTGTGTTGGTTGAATTAAACTACCTTGGTCCTGCAATGTCGCTCCCTCTCGCTCACTCTCTCCTCAGGTAACAGCCCGACTTGCACTTTAAGCCAAACATGTTGATAGACAATGTTGTGATTTTTTGTTAATTAAAAGATTGATTTTAAACATTATGCCTCTGATGCATCTCTTCATCACCAACAAAAATAGTGATTGTTTGTTTCCCTCTTGATTTTATTTCCTGCTCCGGTGTCAAAAGATAATTTCCGTCATCTCAGCAACAGTTGCACATTTGGATGTGTTGAATGATTTTGTTGCATATTAACTTAATTAAACAGTCTTTCACTTTATTTAGATAGTCCCAATGCATATCTACAGAGGGTTACTAGAGTGTTAGTGAACTCACCGTTAAAATTAAACATGCTCATCAGTTGATACATATTTGAATCTGAAGTAGATCGTCTGTAGACCGTCAACTTAGCTCAACTTGTGTTTCCCTTTATTTGGATAGTCCCAAAGCATATCTACAGTAGTTATTAGAATGACAACAAATCTGCTCTTAATAAGTTGTTACTCATATGCAGTTGAGATGCTGATGATAGTCTACTGATTGTTTGTTGATCATCTATAGATGGGCTTGGCATTCGTGCAAGTGAGGGGATATGCTGTTGAAATATTACTGACACGCTACAGATATGCTGTTGAAATGCTGGTTTGTTGAGCAGAGATGGACTATAGACTAACTTGTTGAAAATGATGAGATATACTGTTGAGATGCTACTGAAAGGCTGAATGACATGTTGTTGAGATGCTACTGAAAGGCTGAAAGACATGTTGTTGAGATGCTGCTGATAGTCTGTAGAAGGACTACAGACACTTTCTTGTTGAAAGTCAACAGACATGCAGTTGACATGTTACATATGAACGATCCAAATAAAGTGTTACCCCAATTTCAACCACCAACAAGTCGGGCAGACGGTACCGGAGCATAAGGTCTGATACCAACAGGCTCAGAGACAGTTTATATCTTCAGACTGCTGAAGACTTGAACTGGACTGACCACTTGATCTGATTCTCCACACCTTAACACACATCACAACTGCTGCTACCAGACTCTTATTACACTGCTCAGTTAATACACTGCCCCCCCCCCCCCGCCATCCCCTCCTTCCCCAATACATGTGTAAATAGTGGACATATAAATTGTGCCTTCCTGTATTATACTTAAGCTAAACTGTTTATTGTATTCTACTGCCATTTACTTTATGTTTGTATTCTTATTTTTTACTATTTTCTTATTGTTGTTGCATTGTGGAGAAGGAAGGTACCTGCTAGTCAGCATTTTGTTGGACGATGTACAGTATACCATGCTTATCTCGTGCATACGACTAATAAAACTTGAAACTATTGAAACTACTGTATCCAAGTAAACCAGTCAGAACCAGTTTTACCGCCAGCAAGTCCTGTAGCCAAGCCAACTCACACCAGAATCAGTAGTCAACAAGTCCTGTCGCCAAGCCAACTAACACCTTCATCAGTAGTCAACCAGTCAAAACCAGTTTCAACCACCAACAAGTCCTGTAGCCAAGTCAACTCACACCAGAATCAGTAGTCAACAAGTCCTGTAGCCAAGCCAGCTAACACCTTCATCAGTAGTCAACCAGTCAAAACCAGTTTCAACCACCAACAAGTCCTGTAGCCAAGCCAGCTAACACCATCATCAGTAGTCAACCAGTCAAAACCAGTTTCACACACCAACAAGTCCTGTAGCCAAGCCAACTCACACCAGAATCAGCAGGAATGTGTTGCTTTCATTTCACTCCACCACACAGAGAGACAGGCTCTAAGTGCTTTCAGATGAGGAGCTGAGGACAGCTGGAACGTGGGTCTGTGAATTAGAATGCAAGCCAGAAACGCCAGTCGCATGGACAGCAAGCATTTTCCATTAGTTAAAAAAAAAAACATTCTGAATAACTGCACAATAGTTCAATTCTATCTTTCTGTGGTTCATAAGAATAGACAATCCCACCACCCATACATTAGCTTCGTCCAAAATGGCACCCTATTTCCTACGTAGTGCACTACTTTTGACCAAGGCTCATAGAACTCGGGTCAGAAGTAGTGCACTACGTCTGGGAATAGGGACACAGACAGTGTACTCAGTTTGCTGATGTTAGGTTGCACTAAAGATTTAGTAACTTGTCTGTTTACTGTCAGGATAGCAGTGATGATGAAAAGCAGTGGTTACTATCACGCCAGCCACGCATCTTTTCAGGAAACAGCAGAGGGTGCACCTCCCTATCCACATCGACGGGACCGCAGTGGAGAAGGTGGGAAGCTTCAAGTTCCTCGGCGTACACATCACTGAGAAACTGAAATGGTCCACCCACGCAGACAGTGTGGCGAAGAAGGCACAACAGAGCCTCTTCAACCTCAGGAGGCTGAAGAAAATTGGCTTGGCACCAAAAACCATCTCAAACTTTTTACAGATGCACAATTGAGAGCATCCTGTCGGGCTGTATCACCGCCTGGTATGGCAACTGCACCGCCCGCAACCGCAGGGCTCTCCAAAGGGTGGTGCGTCTGCCGAACGCTTTACCGGGGGCAAACTACCCGCCCTCCAAGACAACTACAGCACCCGATGTCACAGGAAAGACAAAAAGATCATCAAGGACATCAACCACCCGAGCCACTGCCTGTTCACCCCGCTATCATCCAGAAGGCGAGGTCAGTACAGGTGCATCAAAGCTGGGACCGAGAGAATTAAAAACGGCTTCTAACTCAAGGCCATCAGACTGTTAAATAGCCATCACTAGCACATTAGAGGCTGCTGCTGCCTATTGAAATTGAAATCACTGGCCACTTTAAGAAATGGAACACTAGTCACTTTAATAATGTTTACATATCTTCCACTACTCATCTCATATGTATATACTGCATTCTATTCTATAATATTCTACTGTATTTTAGTCCATGCCGCTCTGTCATTCCTTGTCCATTTATGTATATTTTCTTAAATTCCAATCCTTACTAGTTTTATGTGTATTTGGTATATGTTGTGAAATTGTTAGATATTACTTGTTAGATATTACTGCACTGCCGGAGCTAGAAGCACAAGCATTTCGCTACACCCGCAATAACATCTGCTAAACACGTGTATGTGACAAATACCATTTGATTTGATTTGATTTGATTTGATTTCAGGATAAATGGTAAATTATTAATCCATGCAGAACTGTATTGACAACACCTTGCCTCTCTCTCTCTCTCTCTCTCTTCTCTCTCTATCTCTCTCTTCGATCTCTCGACTCTATCCTCCTCTCTCTCTCTCTCAATTCATTTAATCAAGGGAAGGGAGAGGGAACACTCTCTCTCATCTAGAAAACAGATTTTCAATTCAGGAGGGTATCAAAAAGATTACTCACTCTCTATCTCCCCCTTCTATCTCTTCTCTCTCTCTCTCTCTCTCTCTATCTCTCTCTCCTCTCTCGTCTCTCTCTCTCTCTCGCTCTCTCTCTCTCTCTCTCTCTCTCTCTCTCTCTCTCTCTTTCTCTCTCTCTCTCTCTCGCTCCCCCTCTCCCTCTTTCTCTTTCTATGTCTCGTCATTCACTCTCTCCTTCTTTCTATATGTTTCTATGCTAAAGAGCTTAAGTGGTAATAAATCACAGAGGAGTCATTTTTAACACAGTCCATCAGTATTAATACAAACTGGGACAGATTATATATTATGATCAAAATTGTTGGAAAATTATACAGACAGCCTGGAACAATTAGTCAATGTTTACCCTGCATGCACTAATATCTCACGCGCCGTCTAGTTTCACACAACCTTTAAGCCTTAAATATCATTTTAACAAATTCAGGACAAATTGTCTTGT
Source organism: Coregonus sp. 'balchen' (assembly GCA_902810595.1). NCBI lineage: Eukaryota > Metazoa > Chordata > Actinopteri > Salmoniformes > Salmonidae > Coregonus > Coregonus sp. 'balchen'. The sequence continues at coordinate 6,559,668 of LR778288.1, forward strand.
TTTCCAACCTTGTCAGGACATTCTGGTGACTAATCAGGATTTCAAAGTCACGTTTTCCTGATTATCGCTAATTTGATATCATTAGACCTATCACTCTATGGTTGGCTGCCCTCAGGGATGATCTGCTGGCACAAGCCTCTGACCCACAAAACAAAAACAATGTGTACCAAAAACAACTCTGAGTCTGTTGTATTGAGGAGTGCCTTAATGATCACCGACAGGGGAAACAATAGAAACTTTGTTAGACCTTAGAACCTTCCTCCAACTAGACAAAACCCAGTGTTTTCACACACACATTCACATACACACAACACACACACGCCCGAGTGTGGCTATATCTGCCAAGACCTGTGATGTAATTTATTTCTCCCTCCTTCCTTCCCTCAATCTCTCCCTCCCTCCCTCCCTCCCTCCCTCCCTCCCTCCCTCCCTGCTCATATAATGCTGCTAATGCACCTTTAGATCCACCATAAATGCTTATGCTAACTGTTCCCCACGGAAGTCGCAGAGAGCGCGTGTACCCAGAGGACCTCAGACGAGCTGTCATCTGTGTTGTTCTGCTCACATCCCTCCATTCAATACAGTCCCAGGGAGGGGGCTTCTGGACTCGTCTATCCGTCTTTACAGTTCTGGCTTACAATCTGAGACAGAGTGCCCAGAGGACCTTGAACAAGCTCTGTTGTCTGTCTGTATGTCTGCTCACGTCTCTCTGTACTGTACAGTCCAAGGGTGTGTATGTGTGCTCATCTATATGTCTTCCAGTGCTGGCATGCTGCAGTTGTTTGTCGAGGAACTCAGCCAGAGAGTACAGTAGACTGTTCCAGCTCTGCGCCCTGCGACAGCGCTCCTACCATCGCGACGCATCTCACAGTGTCGCTAAGCGCTCGCACAGACAGACTCAAGCGCACAGCGTCGCGCACAGCGCGCGCGAACTTCTCACAGCGCTACAGCGCGCGCGCAGCGCTCGAGCCGCGCGACAGCCGCGACAGCGACGAAAAGCTCGCCGCGACAGCGCAGCGACAGCGGGCAGCGCGCGAGGGCCGAAAGCGAGCGCGGACAGCGCGCGCGACAGGGCGCGACAGAGGGCGCGACAGCGCGGACAGGCGCGCGAGCAGCGGCCCGACAGCGCGCGCGACAGGGGCGCAAGCGCGCGGAAAGCGGGCGCGAAGCGGCGCGACAGCCCGCGGACAGAGGGCGCGGAGCCCAGCCCGACAGCGCGCGCGACAGCAGGGCGCGACAGCGGCGCGCGCGACACGGCGCGACAGCGGCCGACAGAGCGCGCGCGGCGCGACAGCGGGCGCGACAGCGCGGCGAAGCGGGGCGGACAGGCGGCGAAAGAGGGGGAAGCCGCGACAGCGCGCGCGGGCAGCGGCCCGACAGGCGCGCGACAGCGGGCGCGACAGCGCGAGCGACAGCGGGCGCGAAGCGCGCGCGACAGCCGCGCGACAGGGGGCGCGACAGCGGGCGCGGCAGCACGCGCGACAGCGCGCGCGACAGCGCGCGCGACAGCGCGCGCGCGCGACAGCGCGCGCGAAAGCGGCGGACAGAGCGCGCGCGCGAGCGACAGCGCGCGCGAAAGCGGCGCGCAGACAGCGCGCGACAGCGGGCGACAGAGCGCGAGAAGCGGGCGCGACAGCGCGCGAGCGACAGAGCGCGCGACAGCGGCGCGACAGGCGGCGCGACAGAGCGCGCGACAGAGGGGCGAGAGCGCGCGCGACAGCGCGCGCAGAGAGCGGGCGAGACAGCGCGCGCGAAAGCCCGCGCGACAGGGGGGCGGACAGCGCGCGCGACAGCACGCGCGACAGCGCGGCGACAGCGCGCGACGACAGCGCGAGCGAAAGCGGGCGCGACAGCGCGCGCGGCGCGAACGCAAGCGGCGACAGCGGGCGCGACAGCGCGCGGACAAGCGCGCGACAGGGGCGCGACAGCGCGCGCGACGAGCGGAGAAGCAGGAGCGCGCTAAGCGCGCGCGACAGGGGGAAAGAGCGCGACAACGGCGCGACACGAGGACGCGACAGAGCGCGCGCGAACGGAGCGCGGAACAGAGCGCGCGAAAGGCGCGAGAGAGCGCGGACAGGGGCGCGCGCGAAGGCGCGCGACAGACGCGCGGACAGCGCGAGCGCGACAGCGCGGCGACAGCGCGCGACAGCGCGCGGAAGAGCGCGACAGCGGGAGCGAAAGCGGCGCGACAGCGGCGCGACAGCGCGCGCGACAGCGCGCGCGCGAACAGTAGCGCGGACAGCGCGCGGACAGCGGCGCGAAGCGCGCGCGCGCGAACAGCGCTCCACATCGCGCGGTACAGCGCGCTAGACAGCGCAGCGGACAGCCGCGCCGCGACAGCGCGCGCAGCGCGGACAGAGTCTCTGGCGCGCGAAGCGGGGGATAGCTTCACGCGACAGCGCGCGCGACAGACTCCGACAGCGTGCTCGGCAGCCGCGCGACGTCTGAGATCTACACGTTCTTACACATCTTCTGTCTAACTCTCTCTCTACATCTTTCTACATCGTCTCTCCTCTACATCTTTTATACTCTTGCACATCTCTCTCTATATCTCTCTCTACATCTCTCTCTACATATTTCTCTACATCTCTCTCTACATCTTCTCTACATCTCTCTCTACATCTCTCTCTACATCTCTCTCTACATCTCTCTCTCTACACCTCTCTCTACATCTCTCTCTACATATCTCTCTACATCTTTCTCTACATCTTTCTCTACATCTTTCTCTCTCTCTACATCTGTCTCTGCATCTCTCTCTCTCTCTCTTCATCTCTCTCTACATCTCTCTCTACATCTCTCTCTACATCTCTCTCTACATGCTAATGTGAGCTCCATTTTGACTCATGCTGAAATTTTGAAATGTCACACAAAAAAAGACTGCAGCAGACACTTGTATGGAGGTAAATAATTAACATAATGATTTGAGTGTGTAGAATAGATTTGTAGTTGTAAACACGATTTGCAAGTGTGTAAATGATGAGTTGTGAACATGAACAAAAAACGAAATTGTAGTTGTAATCGCATTCGAAAACATGTAAATTAATATTTGCGAGCAATACTTGTATCTGCTCATGTGAATTTCGCACACTCAGACTTTTGGCAGTACTTTAGCGCCCTTCTGCGACAAAAAGATTTGTAGATGTACAAAGAGCGATTTGCAAGCAAGGAGAGAGAGAGAGCAGGAGCTCTGGGAGGTGGGACCTGTTTCTTCTAACCAATTAGATTAGGTTTCCATAGACCAGCATACTTGGGCCGTGTTGTCTGGCACAACCACCTGCAATCACGACATGCGTTACCAGTTTACCACTAAGACTGATTGCGCAATGTCCACCAATGAATCCCAGCTGTTAGCTGTCATGGCGGGTAAGTTTAAATGTCTTTATTTTATGGCTAGGTAGCAAGCTAATGTCCAAGTCATTGTTATTAAGAGTTTGTAACTCTAACGTTGTAGTCTGATACTAGCTACGAAAACCGATTAGGTAAAGTTATTTTGCAAGCTTTTTTTAAGCTAGCTAGTTAGTTAGCTAACGTTAGCTTGATTATATATGGAGTCTTAGCTAGCTAGCTAGGAATCATTCACCTGCTAAGACCTAGCAACTGGCATAAATCCCATGATTTATTGATCGCCCAGTTAGATCTGGAGTTTTAGTTGAAGCACGACTGAATGTAGAACATCATTTATTTAGCTTTGACATTGGCTGCGTTCTGTACTCTCCTTTGATTATCTCCCTCTCACACCTGTCCATCTTCTCATTTGAATTCCATGCTGTCACTGGCACTTGTCCACTCAAGCTTATCATTGTTGTCATCTATCGCCCACTAGGTGCCCTTGGAGAGTTCCTCAATGAGCTTAACACCTTGATAAGCTCATTTCCTGATGAAGGCTCATTGCTCTTCGTTCTTGGTGACTTCAACTTCCGAACCTTCGATTAATTTCTTTCCAACTCCCTCTTTCCCCTTCTTGCCTCTTTTGACCTCACCCTTTCCCAATCCCTCCAACTCACAAGGCAGGCAATGCGCTTGACCTCATTTTCACTGGAGGCTGTTCGCCTACTAATCTCACTGCAACCCCCCTCCAGGTCTCTGATCACTACTTTGTTTCCTTTTCTGTCTCCCTTTCCTCCAACCCTAACCACTCAGCCCCTACCCAGATGGTCATGCGCCATCTCAATCCACTATTCTCTCCTCTTCTATCCTATCATCTCTCCCTTCTGCTAAATCCTTTTTCGACTCTACTCTCCTCCCTTTCTGCATCCTATGACTTTCACTGTCCCCTTTCCTCCCGGCGAGCTCGGCCCTCCCTTCCTGCTCCGTGGCTGAATGACTCATTGCGAGCTTACAGAACAGGACTGCGGGCAGCTGAGCGAAAATGGAGGAAAACTAAACTTCCGGAGGACCTATCATCCTGTCACTCCCTCCTCTCTACCTTCTCTTCCTCTGTATCCGCTGCTAAATCCACTTTCTATCACTCTAAATTTCAAGCTTCTGCCTCTAACCCTAGGAAACTATTTTCCACCTTCTCCTCCCTCCTTAATCCTCCACCCCTTCCCCTCTCTCTTTGCGGACGACTTTGTCAACCACTTTGAAAAGAAGGTTGATGACATCTGCTCCTCATTCACTCAGCCTATTGAGTCCACTGGTCCCACTCACACAGAACTGCCCTACGCCTCAACCTCTTTCTCCCCTCTCACTTCAGATGAAATCCTGTGACTAGTGAGGTTTGGCCTCCCGACAACTTGCCCCCTCGACCCCATCCACTCTTCCCTTCTCCAGACCATCTCTGGAGACCTTCTCCCATTCCTCACTTACCTCATCAACTCATCCCTGACCACTGGCTGCGTCCCCTCTGACTTCAAAATGGCCCGAGTCGCTCCCCTCCTCAAGAAACGAACACTCGACTCATCTGACGGCAAAACTATAGACCTGTATCCCTTCTTTCTTTTCCTTCCAAAACACTTGAACATGCTGTCTCTGTCGGTATCTCTCTCAGAACAATCTTCTTGACCCTAACCAGTCAGGCTTCAAAACGGGTCACTCAACCGAGACTGCTTTTCTCTGTGTCACGGAGGCTCTCTGCACTGCCTTCGACGCCTTGAACCATCAGATCCTCCTGTGTCTGTGTCTGCACTACGTACTCTCACTGCTGGTGTCCCCCAGGGCTCGGTTCTAGGCCCTCTCCTCTTCTTTCTATACACCAAGTCACTCTGCTCTGTCATATCCTCACATGGTCTCTCCTATCATTGCTGTGCATTTCTCCTTCCCCCTTCTGACACCCAGGTGGCAACACACATCTCTGTGTGCCTGGCAGATATCTCAGCTTGGATGTTGGCCCACCACCTTAAGCTCAAATTCGACAAGACGGAGCTGCTCTTCCTCCCGGAGAAGGCCTGCCTGCTCAAAGACCTCTCCATTACGGTTGACAACTCCACAATGTCGCCTTCCCAGAGTGCAAAGAACATTGGCATCCTGTTGTTCTCTGCAAACATAAAAGAAGTGACTCGCTCCTGCAGGTTCATGCTCTACAACATCTGTAGAGTACGACCCTACCTCACACAAGAAGTGGCACAGGTCCTAATTCTTGTTATCTCCCGTCTGGAACTCACTGGTGGCTGGGCTCCCCGCTTCTGCCATCAAACCCCTGCAACTTATCCAGAATGCTGCAACCCACTTGGTTATCAACATTCCCCATGTCATCCCACTCCTCCGCACACTCTACTGGCTTCCAGTCGAAGCTCGCATCCATTAAAAGACCATGGTGCTTGCCTACTGAGCAGCAAGAGGAACTGTCCCTCCCTACATTCAGGCTATGCTCAAACCCTACACCCCAACCCAAGCACTCCGTTCTACCACCTCTGGTCTCTTGGCCCTCCCACCCCTACGGGAGGGCAGCTCCCGCTCAGCCCAGTCCAAGCTCTTCTCTGTCCTGGCACCCCAATGGTGGAACCAGCTTCCCCCTGAAGCTAGGACAGCAGAGTCCCTGCTCATCTTCCGAAAGCACCTGCAACCCTACCTCTTCAAAGAGTATCTTAAATGATCTGCCTCCTCACCTAGACCTTGCTAACTCTGAATTTGCTGATAGCTACTTTGCTGAGGAAAAGTGTACTTTCTATGCCTGTGATATGTGGTTGTCACACCTAGCTATCATAAGATGAATGCACTAACTGTAAGTCGCTCTGGATAAGAGCGTCTGCTAAATCATTAAAATGTAAATGTAATTAATGTAAAACCGTATCTAAACCATTTACACTTGTCTGTCCCCGCTCTCCAGGCTGCAATCCACTCCCAGGTAGACAGGGTCCGTTCAGGAGCTCCATCACAGCTATACACCCCCAGGAGCTCCATCACAGCTATACACCCCCAGGAGCTCCATCACAGCTATACACCCCCAGGAGCTCCATCACAGCTATACACCCCCAGGAGCTCCATCACAGCTATACACCCCCAGGAGCTCCATCACAGCTATACACCACCAGGAGCTTGACTTTCTGCTTGGATTTTATTTTCTTTCACCTATAGTTTTTATTATATATTTTGTTTGTTTGGGGGGGTATTATTATTATTATTAATATTATTATTTTACAGTGTACAAACTGTCTTTCTATTAGTGCAAATAAATCAACTAAACTACAAATATAAATGTTTTTCAGAATGTGGAAAAAATATTTAGATGTTTCCTGGGAAGTCAACAGATTTGATTACCATGTAAGGAAGGTCAATGGTTTTGCATTTAACATGTGTGCCAAGACTTTAGATAACGTTTAACAGAAATGTAAAACTGCGTCACTGAAACGGAGGCCCTATAAACACTATATTTAGCTGTCTGCTGTGTCACCGGTTCTGTTTCATGGAGGACTTCACTTTCCTAACCAATGACTCATTCCATAGAGACATATTGCATCCATATGGCACGTTATTCCCTTTCTAGTGCACTTCCTTTGACCAACACGCATAGGGCTCTGGTCCAAATTAGTGCACTATATATGGTGCCATTTGGGACACAGATATACAGTGGGGGAAAAAAGTATTTAGTCAGCCACCAATTGTGCAAGTTCTCCCACTTAAAAAGATGAGAGAGGCCTGTAATTTTCATCATATGTACACGTCAACTATGACAGACAAAATGAGAAAGACATTTCCAGAAAATCACATTGTAGGATTTTTTATGAATTTATTTGCAAATGATGGTGGAAAATAAGTATTTGGTCAATAACAAAAGTTTCTCAATACTTTGTTATATACCCTTTGTTGGCAATGACACAGGTCAAATGTTTTCTGTAAGTTTGGAGATGAAAATTACAGGCCTCTCTCATCTTTTTAAGTGGGAGAACTTGCACAATTGGTGGCTAACTAAATACTTTTTTTCCCCACTGTATAGAGTGATTGAATGGTCTTCCGCTAGACTACCAGAAGCTTTTGGAAAGTTCTTGTCATCCACCAAGTAAACAAAACAAGTAGGCTCTTTCTAAACAGGACTCAGTCTTAAGAAGCAGAAAGGAATCAGCCGCAACCCAGTCGTTGATCTCTCTTGACCCATTCGGTGGGAAACTCTGTTTTCTTGTGTTTCACTCAGCATATTTCAGTGGGAGTTAAACCGACTAAGTCACTCCAAGGGAAGGGTTGCAGACACAGGAGGTGGATAGGATTCTCTGAATATTTATTATAGCAAGGGGGCAGGCAAAGGGCAGGTCGAGGGAAGGCAGAGGTTTGTAATCCAAGGCAGAGTCAATCAGGGACAGAACGGCAGGCGGGCTCAGGGTAAGGACAGGCAGAAAGGTCAAAACCGGGAAGACTAGAAAACAAAAGTTGAGAACAGGAGAAACGGGAAACATGCTGGTACGACCTGACAAGACAAACAGGCAATACACAAACAGAAAACGCAGGTATAATGGGGCAAAATAGGAAACACCTGGTGGGGGATGGAGACAAGCACAAGTCAGGTGAAACAGATCAGGGTGTGACACCTAAAACATTTTTTTTTTAGATAAATAAGCTCTGATGTCATGATACAATGCCATCTCTACGGTGTCCATGTTGGGACAGATTCCTATGTCCATGGAAGTTGTCACTCAGAGTCACCCAGAGTTGGTGACGTCAGATTGACACTGTCCTCACATGGACACCGTGCAGCTCTCCCTTTTAGATGGTCAATGTCCTCTGAATTCAGACTGATCTCTTCCTCCTCTCCCTTCTCTATTGTCTGAAAGTTGGAGAGTATATGAATGATTCACAACACACGCATCATTTATTAACGGAGAGTAAGAGATCCGCTGTTACGGTAGTCAAACTCTGATCCCCTCAGGCTGCGGACAGACACGTGGACTCTGTCTGCTTGTAATAATGTACTAAAGGACATGATCCGTAGAATCTGTAACGATGAAACGGTAGTCAAAGCTTCGTCCTCTTTGGACAAGTGATGTTAGATCCAGTCTGCTCATGAATACTGAAGGACAGTCCTGTAGGACGGCAGGTAGCCTGGCAGGCAGGAGCTTTGGGCCAGTAACCGTAAGTTTGCTGGATCGAATCCCCGAGCTGACATGGTAAAAATATTTTGTTCTGCCCCTGAGCAAGGCAGTTAACCCACTGTTCCCCGGGCCCCCCGCACCGCTCTGATTCAGAGGGGTTGGGTTAAATGCAGATGACACATTTCATTTGAATGCATTCAGTTGTACAACTGACTAGGTATCCCCCTTTCCCTGTAGGTGATCCACTGCATCTTTATAGTGCAATAAGGCAGAAGGGGGTGTGGTATATGACCAATATACTATGGCTAAGGGCTGTTCTTATGCACGACACAACGCGGAGTGTCCACCGCTCGCTCACTCGCTCGCCCGCACCCACCCACACACCTACAGTTTCGCGGTCATAAAAAACAAACAAATTCATCAGGTCCTCAATCCGCTTTCTTAATTTGCCTTAAGAACATTTTGAAGATTGTTCCACAAATTCACAGACACTCTTATCCAGAGCGACTTACAGGAGCAATTAGGGTTAAGTGCCTTGCTCAAGGGCAAATCAACAGATTTTTCACTGAGTTGGCTCGGGGATTCGAACCAGCAACTCTGCGGTTACTGGCACAACACTTCTCACCGCTAGGCTACCTGCCACCCTAAACAAAGCAGGTGCAAAAACACTTAAAGCTGATATACCTAACTAAGTAGAGCCCAAAGGAATTTCCAGAGTTAGCCATCCATGAGACCGGGTGTTGTAACTCGTTTATCTAAAGTTTTAGTAAAGATGTTAGGTACAGTGGGACTTTTTGTAAAAGGGCTTTATGAATGAAAACATAGCCATGTATCAACCTACGTGAAATCAAAGAGGGCCAACCAACTTCCTGGTAGAGAATGCAGTGACGAGCACTAAAATCGTCGCCCGTAATAAAGCTCTGTGCCCTGTGATAAAACTGCATCTAACGGCTATAATGAAGTGGCAGCTGTGTTCATATAGATGATGTCTCCATAGTCTAGGACCAACAGGAACGTATGCTGCATCTGTCTGTCTGCTGTTATTTACAGTCTCCCTGTGGCTATCGCATCACTGAGTCTGTCTCCTGTGCATAGCTTCTTCCCTGGAGGTCCATCAACACTACTGTAGGTACATTCCAGGAACCACAGTCTATATTAGCTCCATATTGGTATTTATTAGCGGTAAAGGCTTTAAACTTCAGCGGGAGTTTACTGGTGCTTTACTGTCAACTTGAATCAGGATGTGATATGGTGGCTAACCTGTCCAAAATGACACCCTATATACACTGCTCAAAAAAATAAAGGGAACATTTAAACAACACAATGTCAATCACACTTCTGTGAAATCAAACTGTCCACTTAGGAAGCAACACTGATTGACAATAAATTTCACATGCTGTTGTGCAAATGGAATAGACAACAGGTGGAAATTATAGGCAATTAGCAAGACACCCCCAATAAAGGACTGGTTTTGCAGGTGGTGACCACAGACCACTTCTCAGTTCCTATGCTTCCTGGCTGATGTTTTGGTCACTTTTGAATGCTGGCAGTGCTTTCACTCTAGTGGTAGCACACAAGTGGCTCAGGTAGTGCAGCTCATCCAGGATGGCACATTAATGCGAGCTGTGGCAAGAAGGTTTGCTGTGTCTGTCAGCGTAGTGTCCAGAGCATGGAGGCGCTACCAGGAGACAGGCCAGTACATCAGGAGACGTGGAGGAGGCCGTAGGAGGGCAACAACCCAGCAGCAGGACTGCTACCTCCGCCTTTGTGCAAGAAGGACCAGGAGGAGCACTGCCAGAGCCCTGCAAAATTACCTCCAGCAGGCCACAAATGTGCATGTGTCTGCTCAAACGGTCAGAAACAGACTCCATGAGGGTGGTATGAGGGCCTGACATCCACAGGTGGGGGTTGTGCTTACAGCTCAACACCGTGCAGGACATTTGGCATTTGCCAGAGAACACCAAGATTGGCAAATTCGCCACTGGTGCCCTGTGCTCTTCACAGATGAAAGCAGGTTCACACTGAGCACATGTGACTGACGTGACAGAGTCTGGAGACGCCGTGGAGAACGTTCTGCTGCCTGCAACATCCTCCAGCATGACCGGTTTGGCGGTGGGTCAGTCACGGTGTGGTGTGGCATTTCTTTGGGGGGCCGCACAGCCCTCCATGTGCTCGCCAGAGGTAGCCTGACTGCCATTAGGTACCGAGATGAGATCCTCAGACCCCTTGTGAGAACATATGCTGGTGCGGTTGGCCCTGGGTTCCTCCTAATGCAAGACAATGCTAGACCTCATGTGGCTGGAGTGTGCCAGCAGTTCCTGCAAGAGGAAGGCATTGATGCTATGGACTGGCCTGCCCGTTCTCCAGACCTGAATCCAATTGAGCACATCTGGGACATCATGTCTCGCTCCATCCACCAACGCCACAGACTGTCCAGGAGTTGGCGGATGCTTTAGTCCAGGTCTGGGAGGAGATCCCTCAGGAGACCATCCGCCACCTCATCAGGAGCATGCCCAGGCGTTGTAGAGAGGTCATACAGGCACGTGGAGGCCACACACACTACTGAGCCTCATTTTGACTTGTTTTAAGGACATTACATCAAAGTTGGACCAGCCTGTAGTGTGGTTTTCCACTTTAATTTTGAGGGTGACTCCAAATCCAGACCTCCATGGGGTTGATAAATTTGATTTCCATTTATAATTTTTGTGGGATTTTGTTGTCAGCACATTCAACTATGTAAAGAAAAAAGTATTTAATAAGATTATTTCATTAATTCAGATCTAGGATGTGTTATTTTAGTGCTCCCTTAATTTTTTTGAGCAGTGTAGTTCCCTAATTTAAAGGGAATGGGATTCCATTTGGGATGCAGCTATGAGTGAGCGCCCAGGCGGCATTTGAAGTTTTGAATCCTATTACACCGGCTCCGACGCTCGACGCATGTGGCAGGTAATACAGTCCATTACGGATGACAAAGGAAGAACTAGCCGTGATCTGCACAGCAATGACTCTACCAGACGACTCAATGAATTTTATTTTCGCCTCAACAAATACAACACCGAGCCGTGCATTTGGGCCCCCGCTGACCCAAAGGACTGGGTGATCTTGCTCTCCGAGGCCGATGCAAGTAAGGCTTTTAATCTTGTCAACACTCGCAAGGCCGCAGGGTCGGATGGTATTCCAGGGCATGTTCTCAGAGCATATGCAGACCAGCTGGCAGGCATCGTCATGGTCAAGAGCTTCAACTTCTTCAGTGTCCAGCTCACTAAGGACTTAACATGGTCCATTCACACCAGCTCAGTCATTAAGAAGGCAGGAAGCGCCTCTTCTCCCTCAAGAGGCTGAGAGCATCCTGATAATTGATTACCATGACCTCTATTAAAAAATTGCGGCCATGTCCAAATACCCATACTAGCGTACTACACACTTAAACTGCATACTATTTACTCATCGTCGCATACTATTTAGCATATACCGTTCAGTAAAAAGTATGCATTACGTAACGCAGTAGCGACTCCTGATTGGCTGAGTTGGTGGGGCGGGGCGGGGCCTAGTGCAGGTGGATTTTTTCAAATTCAACAGACATGCATTGCATTAACAAGCCTGATAATAGTTAATTTCCAATTTGATTAATTTCTCTAAACTCTGAGTAGAATAGGAAAGGAGTTATAGGCCTACTCAGGCTGGTTATAGGCAGACTATCACATTCCACCCATATAGCCCATCTATCCTATTTAAAAAGGACTGAAGACAGAAACAGATAATTTGGTTCCATTTCAACATATTTAATCAAATAAAATGGTATTTGTCATATACACGTGTTTAGCAGATGTTATAGCGGGTGTAGCGAAATGCTTGTGAAACCAAAGTGCTGAAACATATAAATTAAATCAGATAGCTTAGTACACAAACCAAAACTTTTCAAACGTTCAAATTGAAAGGCTATTGCACAAAAAAACATGGACAGTCGGGTGCATCGCAAATTCAGAACTGCTGAACAGCAATATAATAAACTAAAGCGCTGATCACTGGGAACAAGATCAGAATGAGTGCTAAGGCTTGATCCATAAATGTAATAATTAAATATGTAGCCTACAAAACTAAAACAATCCATATGTTCAAATCAAACGGCCTGATTAACATTACATTAATAACATAGCCACATCCTGAGTCCCCGGTGTCGACACATTCAGAAATAAGAAAATGGTTTAGCATTTAGTTGAAAAGCTCTGACGACGGCCAAGAGAACAAGAAACACTTTTCAATGAGAAAACTAAATTGCACTATGGGTAAAAAAAAATACTTCTGTTTTCAAAGATGTAGCCTTTGATGCAATATTCATTATAATTTTAAGGAGAACAAAAAACTACTCAGCCTACATTTGAACACCACTGCAGAAGCTTCGCTATTCGGGAATCTTCCAAATTAAGTAGCCTAGTTTTGTTATTTGGCTACTTGACAAGAACTAGGGCCTATTACTCACAGCCACGTCTTCCAATGCATTGTGGAAAAGCATCGAATTCTACTTGATGAAGAGCCAAAATGAGTACAACATCCTGGTATTTAAACCCTACTCGATTTTCGAAAAATTCACACTCTATAACACATTCTATTTTGGCATACCTAGAATGAGTCATGATGATTTCGGCAGCACATCCCCATACCTAATTGATCAGCTGTTGTCAAAGCCAAAATGAGTGTGACGTCCAGGCATTTAAAGTATACTCGATTTTCGAAACGTTGCTTACTATTAAACTTTTTTTTTTTCGCATACTCAAATGGCCTACTATTTAGGGTGTAAGTATGGGTATTCGGACATGGACAGTATCTATCTACAGTGCTTTCAGAAAGTATTCACACCCCTTGACTTTTTCCACATTTTGTTGTGAAACTGCCTGAATTTAAAATGGATTACATTTAGATGTTTTTTGTCACTGGCCTACACACAATAACCCATAATGTCAAAGTGGAATTATGTTTTTGAAAATGTCACAAATGAGTTAAAAATGAAAAGCTGAAATGTTTTGAGTCAATAAGTGTTCAACCCCTTTGTTATGGCAAGCCTAAATAAGTTCAGGAGTAAAAATGTGTTTAAAAATGGATAAGTTGCATGGATTTTTGAATGACTACCTCATCTCTGTACCCTACACATACAAGTATCTGTAAGGTCCCTAATTCGAGCAATGAATTTCAAACACAGATTCAACCACAAAGACCAGGGAGGTTTTCCAAAGCCTCACAAAGAAGGGCACCTATTAGTATATAAAAATTAAGTTATTAATTACCCTTTGGATAGTGTATAAATACACCCAGTCACTACAAAGATTCAGGCGTCCTTCCTAACTCAGTTGCCGGAGAGGAAGGAAACCGCTCAGGGATTTCACCATGAGCCCCATGGTGACTTTAAAACAGTTACAGAGTTTATTGGCTGTGAATAGGAGAAAACTGAGGATGGATCAACAACATTGTAGTTATTCCACAACACTAACCTAAATGACAGAGTGAAAAGAAGGACGCCTGTACAGAATAAAAATATTCCAAAATATGCATCCTGTTTGCAACAAGGCACTAAAGTAATACTGTAAAAAATGTGGCAAAGCCATTCACTTTTTGTCCTGAATACAACGTGTTATGTTTGGGGCAAATCCAATACAACACATTACTGAGTACCACCCTCCATATTTTCAGGATAAAAAAATTAATGGAATGGAGCTAAGCACGGGCAAAATCCTAGAGGAAAATTTGTTTCAGTCTGCTTTCCACCAGACACTGGGAGATGAATTGACCTTTCAACAGGACAATAACCTAAAACACAAGGCCAAATCTACACTGGATTTGCTTACCAAGACAGTGAATGTTCCTGAGTGGCCGAGTTACAGTTTTGACTTAAATCTACATGAAAATCTATGGCAAGACCTGAAAATGGTTGTCTAGCAATGATGAACAACCAATTCGACAGAGCTTGAAGAATTTTTAAAATAATAATGGGCAAATATTGTACAATCCAGGTGTGGAAAGCTCTTAGAGACTTACCCAGAAAGACTCACAGCTGTAATTACTGCCAAAGGTGCTTCTACAAAGTATTGAGTCAGGGGTGTGAATACTTATGTAAATTAGATATTTCTGTATTTTGTTTTCAAAAGATTTGCAGAAATTTCTAAAAACATGTTTTCACTTTGTCATTATGGGGTATTGTGTGTAGATGGGTGAGAAAAATCCACTCAGGAAGGAGACGCGTTCTGTCTCCTAGAGATGAACGTACTTTGGTGCGAAAAGTGCAAATCAATCCCAGAACAACAGCAACGGACCTTGTGAAGATGCTGGAGGAAACAGGTACAAAAGTATCTATACCCACAATAAAACGAGTCCTATATCAACATAACCTGAAAGGCCGCTCAGCAAGGAAGAAGCCACTGCTCCAAAACCGCCGTAAAAAAGCCGGACTATGGTTTGCAACTGCACATGGGGACAAAGATCGTACTTTTTGGAGAAATATCCTCTGGTCTGATGAAACAAAAATATAACTGTTTGGCCATAATGACCATCGTTATGTTTGGAGGAAAAAGGGGAAGCTTGCAAGCTGAAGAACACCATCCCAACCGTGAAGCACATGGGTGGCAGCATCATGCTGTTGGGGTGCTTTGCTGCAGGAGGGACTGGTGCAATTCACAAAATAGATGGCATCATGAGGAAGGAAAATTATGTGGATATATTGAAGCAACATCTCAAGACATCAGTCAGGAAGTTAAAGCTTGGTCGCAAATGGGTCTTCCAAATGGACAATGACCCCAAGCATACTTCCAAAGTTGTGGCAAAATGGCTTAAGGACAACAAAGTCAAGGTATTGGAGTGGCCATCACAAAGCCCTGACTTCAATCCTATAGAAAAAGTACACATCCTCACACTAACACCCACACACACACACTAACACCCACAAACACACACTAACACCCACACACACACCCTCACACACCCACACACCCTCACACTAAAACACACCCTCACACTAACACACACACACACACACACCGCACACAACCCACACACACACCCCGCACACGAACACACACACCCCAACACGAACACCACAATCACACGCGCACACGAACACACACCCGCACACGAACACCCACACACACACACACACACCCGCACACGAACACCCACACACACACACACACACCCGCACACGAAACACCCACAGACACACCCACACACGAACACACACACACCCGCACACGAACACGAACACCGACACACACACACCCGCACACGAACACACACACACGAACACCCACACACACACACCACACGAACACACACAACACACACCACACCCACACACACCACACACACACACACACCACGACACGAACACACACACACACCACCCAACACACGAACAACACACACAACAACACAACACACCCGCAGCACGAAACAACACACACACCAACACACCACACGACACACACACACACCCACCACGAACACACACACGAACACCGACACACACACCCGACACAACCGAACACAACACACACGAACACACACACACACCCCACACAACACACAACACACAACCCCCGACACAACAAACACACACACACACACACACACAACACACACACACACACCCCACACGAACACCACACAACACACACACAGCAACGAACACCACAACCACACACCGCACAACGAAACACAAACCGACACAAACACCACACACCCACACAAGAACACACACCACACGAACACCCAACACACACAACAAACACACACACCCACACAACACACCAACGAAAACACAACACACACACACCCGCACACGAACAACACAACACACCCGCACACGAAAACAACACACACCCGCACACGAACACACACACACACCCGACACGAAACACAACACACAGCACACGAACACACACACACCCCACACAACACACACACAAAACACACCACACGAACACACACACAACACCACGAACACAACACACACACCAACACACACACAAACAACAAACACAACACACACAACACAACACCACACGAACAAACAACACACAACACAAAACACGAACAACACACACAAACAACACACCGCACACGAACACACACACACACCCCAACAAACACAACACACACACACAACACCCCACCACAGAAACACACAACACACACACGAACACGAACACACACACACACACCACACGAACACACACACACACACACACAACAACACAACACCACCACACAACACACAACAACACAAACACACACACACACACCACAACACACACACACACACCCACACAACACACACACACACACCCCACACGACACACACACACACACAACACACACAACACCACACAACACCACACCCCCACACAACAACACACACACACACAAACACACACACACCATACAACAACACACACCACCACACCCCACACACACACAACACCAACACGAACAGAACACACACAACACCGACACGAACACCACACACACACCCACACAAACACACACACACACACCTACCCGCACACTAACACCCACACACACACCTACCCTCACACACACCCACACACACACCCTCACACTAACACCCACACACACACCTACCCTCACACTAACACACACACACACACCTACCCTCACACACACCCACACACACACCCTCACGCTAACACACACACATACACCCTCACACTAACACCCACACACACACCTACCCTCACACTAACACACACACACACACCTACCCTCACGCTAACACACACACATACACCCACACACTAACACCCACATACACCCTCACACTAACACCCACACACACACCTACCCTCACACTAACACCCACACACATACACTCACATACACACGCTCACCACCACGCAGACACCCACCCAACACATATACTGCTGCCATATTGTTTACTATTATTATTATTATTATTATTATTATTATTGTTATTTATTCTGTTACCAGTCACTTTTTCCTAATCCCTGCCTACATGTACATATCTACCTCCATACTCCAGTATCCCTGCACATTGTAAATGCTGTACTGGCCCTGACCCTGACCCTGTATATAGCTTCCTCTCTGTGGCCCTGACCCTGACCCTGTATATAGCTTCCTCTCTGTGGCCCTGACCCTGACCCTGTATATAGCTTCCTCTCTGTGGCCCTGACCCTGACCCTGTATATAGCTTCCTCTCTGTGGCCCTGACCCTGACCCTGTATATAGCTTCCTCTCTGTGGCCCTGACCCTGACCCTGTATATAGCTTCCTCTCTGTGGCCCTGACCCTGACCCTGTATATAGCTTCCTCTCTGTGGCCCTGACCCCTGACCCTGTATATAGCTTCCTCTCTGTGGCTCTGACCCTGACCCTGTATATAGCTTCCTCTCTGTGGCCCTGACCCTGACCCTGTATATAGCTTCCTCTCTGTGGCCCTGACCCTGACCCTGTATATAGCTTCCTCTCTGTGGCCCTGACCCTGACCCTGTATATAGCTTCCTCTCTGTGGCCCTGACCCTGACCCTGTATATAGCTTCCTCTCTGTGGCCCTGACCCTGACCCTGTATATAGCTTCCTCTCTGTGGCCCTGACCCTGACCCTGTATATAGCTTCCTCTCTGTGGCCCTGACCCTGACCCTGTATATAGCTTCCTCTCTGTGGCCCTGACCCTGACCCTGACCCTGTATATAGCTTCCTCTCTGTGGCCCTGACCCTGACCCTGACCCTGTATATAGCTTCCTCTCTGTGACCCTGACCCTGTATATAGCTTCCTCTCTGTGACCCTGACCCTGTATATAGCTTCCTCTCTGTGACCCTGACCCTGACCCTGACCCTGTATATAGCTTCCTCTCTGTGACCCTGACCCTGACCCTGTATATAGCTTCCTCTCTGTGGCCCTGACCCTGACCCTGTATATAGCTTCCTCTCTGTGACCCTGACCCTGACCCTGACCCTGTATATAGCTTCCTCTCTGTGGTACTGACCCAGGGCTTGGGAAGGGCTTGCAAGTGTTCTGTGGGTTAGTTAGTTAGACAGGGAGGGTGTTCTGTGGGTTAGTTAGTTAGACAGGGAGGGTGTTCTGTGGGTTAGTTAGTTAGTTAGACAGGGAGGGTGTTCTGTGGGTTAGTTAGTTAGACAGGGAGGGTGTTCTGTGGGTTAGTTAGTTAGACAGGGAGGGTGTTCTGTGGGTTAGTTAGTTAGACAGGGAGGGTATTCTGTGCGTTAGTTAGACAGGGAGGGTGTTCTGTGGGTTAGTTAGTTAGACAGGGAGGGTGTTCTGTGGGTTAGTTAGTTAGTTAGACAGGGAGGGTATTCTGTGCGTTAGTTAGACAGGGAGGGTGTTCTGTGGGTTAGTTAGTTAGACAGGGAGGGTGTTCTGTGGGTTAGTTAGTTAGACAGGGAGGGTGTTCTGTGGGTTAGTTAGTTAGACAGGGAGGGTGTTCTGTGGGTTAGTTAGTTAGACAGGGACGGTGTTCTGTGGGTTAGTTAGTTAGACAGGGAAGGAGGGTGTTCTGTGGGTTAGTTAGTTAGACAGGGAGGGTGTTCTGTGGGTTAGTTAGTTAGACAGAGAGGGAGGGTGTTCTGTGGGTTACTTAGTTAGTTAGACAGGGAGGGAGGGAGGGTGTTCTGTGGGTTAGTTAGTTAGACAGGGAGGGTGTTTGATAGTGAAGCGAGGGTGAAGAAAAGGAGGAAAGGAGAGAGGGTGGGAGTGGGGGGAGAATGGGAGGGCGAGAGGTAATCAAAGCATCTTTGTGGCAATGTATTCATTCACAGCACCACCTCAACATCGTAAACCGGAGAGGAAGATGTTTTGGTGGAATGTTTGTTTTCCTATTCTCTATTTTTGGATATCCTGGGCCATGGTGGTAAAATGGTGAGCACACACAACAGCTGACGGGAGAGGACGTGTTTTTCTCTGGCTGGAGGTAAGTAGGTAAGTAGGTAAGTAGGGGTAAGCTACATGTAGTGTTGAGTAAAGCTTAGCCATGTATTAGATCGTAGGTAGGTAGTTAGCTGTAGTTAGGTATTGTATTTATTGTAGGTTAGTATTGTTGTTATTGTAGCTTTCCGTGGGTAATTTGTGGGTTAGTTTCGAGGCATGAGGCTAGCTAGCTAGCGGGTAGCTATTGGTAACGATTAGCAACGCTGGAGAGCTGGTTCCAACGGTAATGTAGTCCTACCCAACGTTTAACTTTTGCTTAACCATGTATTAGATCGTAGGTAGGTAGCTAGCTGTAGTTAGGTATTGAATTTATTGTAGGTTAGTATTGTGGTTGTAGTAGCTTTCCATAGGTAATTGTGGACTAGTATCGAGGCACGAGGCTAGCTAGCTAGCGGGTAGCTATTGGTAACGATTAGCAACGCTGGAGAGCTGGTTCCAACGGTAATGTAGTCCTACCCAACGTTTAACTTTTGCTTAACCATGTACTAGATCGTAGGTAGGTAGTTAGCTGTAGTTAGGTATTGTATTTATTGTAGGTTAGTATTGTTGTTATTGTAGCTTTCCGTGGGTAATTGTGGGTTAGAATTGAGGCACGAAGCTAGCTAGCTAGCGGGTAGCTATTGGTAACGATTAGCAACGCTGGAGAGCTGGTTCCAACGTTTAATTATTATTATTATTATTATTTTTTTTTTGCTGCGTTGTGAAGGGAACTCGACACGGACTTGAATTGTCTGTTTGGTGTGCTGACACACTCTTGGCAGTTTGTTGTGGCCAGGTGTTGATGCTAAGTTGTGTGTTAATGGATGCTAGCTTGCAGGTTGGCTACGGCGTCATAGCTAGGCTTCGTGGGTTGTTGTGGGTAGTTACTGTGTCTTGGCAGTGTCCTCGGCCGTGCCAGCTGTAGCACGAAGCTAGCTAGCTAGCCGTTCTTCAAACAGAGTCGACACAGTGGCCATTGCTAGCTACCCAACATGACCATTTGGCTGTACTGTAGTAGCTAACCACAATTTACTTGTCCTAGCTAGCCAACGTCTAATCATTGCTGCGTCATATAAGGAACTTGACACAGACACGAATGATCTGTTTAGTGTGATATCACAATATTGGTGGTTTGTTGTGACCAAGTGTTGGCGCTAAACGGTGTGTTATTGTTATTGGATGCTAGTCTGCTAGTTGGCTATGGAGTCATAGTTGGCTAGCTGAACAAAGTGGGTTGAGTCTA
>LR778288.1:6580418-6606646 GCA_902810595.1 Coregonus sp. 'balchen'
GGTTTATAGTACAGACTGGCTATAGTAGCAGACTGGTTATAGTAGCAGACTGGCTATAGTAGCAGACTGGCTATAATAGTAGGATGGCTATAGTAGCAGACTGGCTATAATAGTAGACTGGCATAATAGTAGGCTGGTTATAGTAGCAGACTGGCTATAGTAGCAGACTGGCTATAGTAGCAGACTGGCTATAGTAGTAGACTGGCTATAGTAGCAGACTGGTTATAGTAGTAGACTGGCTATAATAGTAGACTGGCTATAATAGTAGACTGGCTATAGTAGCAGACTGGCTATAATAGTAGACTGGCTATAGTAGCAGACTGGCTATAGTAGCAGACTGGCTATAGTAGCAGACTGGCTATAATAGTAGACTGGCTATAATAGTAGACTGGCTATAGTAGCAGACTGGTTATAGTAGCAGACTGGTTATAGTAGCAGACTGGCTATAGTAGCAGACTGGCTATAGTAGCAGACTGGCTATAGTAGCAGACTGGTTATAGTAGCAGACTGGGAGGACACAAACCTTGATCTTGACAAACTCAAACTGGAAGAGTTTGGTGCTGGTCGGACGCACAAACACAGCAGGGAACAGCTTTGTGTTGGACTCCACCTAGACACACAAGAATATACACACAATCATTACCTCAAGAACAGCATAATCCCAGACATCAACAGCATAATCCCAGAAACCCTAGACCCACTCCAATTTGCATACCGCCCCAACAGATCCACAGATGATGCAATCTCTATCGCACTCCACACTGCCCTTTCCCACCTGGACAAGAGGAACACCTACGTGAGAATGCTATTCATTGACTACAGCTCAGCATTCAACACCATAGTGCCCTCTAAGCTCATCACTAAACTAAGGATCCTGGGACTAAACACCTCCCTCTGCAACTGGATCCTGGACTTCCTGACGGGCCGCCCCCAGGTGGTAAGGGTAGGTAACAACACATCTGCCACACTGATCCTCAACACGGGGGCCCCTCAGGGGTGCGTGCTCAGTCCCCTCCTGTACTCTCTGTTCACCCATGACTGCATGGCCCGGCACGACTCCAACACCATCATTAAGTTTGCCGACGACACAACAGTGGTAGGCCTGATCACCGACAACGATGAGACAGCCTATAGGGAGGAGGTCAGAGATCTGGCCGTGTGGTGCCAGGACAACAACCTCTCCCTCAACGTGACCAAGACAAAGGAGATGATTGTGGACTACAGGAAAAAAAAGAGGACTGAGCACGCCCCCATTCTCATCGACGGGGCTGTAGTGGAACAGGTTGAGAGCTTCAAGTTCCTTGGTGTCCACATCACCAACGAACTATCATGGTCCAAACACACCAAGACAGTCGTGAAGAGGGCACGACAAAGCCTATTCCCCCTCAGGAGACTAAAAAGATTTGGCATGGGTCCTCAGATCCTCAAAAAATTCTACAGCTGCACCATCGAGAGCATCCTGACTGGTTGCATCACCGCCTGGTATGGCAACTGCTTGGCCTCTGACCGCAAGGCACTACAGAGGGTAGTGCGTACGGCCCAGTACATCACTGGGGCAAAGCTTCCTGCCATCCAGGACCTCTATACCAGGCGGTGTCAGAGGAAGGCCCTCAACATTGTCAAAGACTCCAGCCACCCTAGTCATAGACTGTTCTCTCTGCTACCGCACGGCAAGCGGTACCGGAGTGCCAAGTCTAGGTCCAAAATACTTCTCAACAGCTTCTACCCCCCAAGCCATAAGACTCCTGAACAGCTAATCATGGCTACCCGGACTATTTGCACTGCCCCCCCATCCCATCCTTTTTACGCTGCTGCTACTCTGTTAAGTATTTATGCATAGTCACTTTAACTCTACCCACATGTACATATTACCTCAACTACCTCAACTAGCCGGTGCCCCCGCACATTGACTCTGCAACGGTACCCCCCTGTATATATAGCCTCCCTACTGTCACTTTATTTTACTTCTGATCTTTTTTTCTCAACACTTTTTTTTGTTGTTGTTTTATTCTTACTTTTTTTGTTTAAAATAAATGCACTGTTGGTTAAGGGCTGTAAGTAAGCATTTCACTGTAATGTCTGCACCTGTTGTATTCGGCGCATGTGACCAATAAAATTTGATTTGATTTGATTTGAAGAACAACAACAACAGCCTATAGACACAACAATAAACACAAGGTCATTACAATAACTCAACCACCTAGACATACAAAACATAAGGACAGCAAGTCAACAACCTGCTTAGAGTCAATCACACATCCTCAACTCTGAAGGCATGGTTACTACATTTATTATTATTAAAATTATTATTATTATTATTATATTATTATTAAATTGAGTTGCACTTGATACACTTGATATGATTCAATGTCCACGCTAACAACCTGCTCACCATCAGTAACACATCACCAACAACACTTCAGAGATTGATGCTTGTGGAATTTTCACCTTTGAGTTCTAGAACCCTCTAAAATACTCAAGGTGGAACACTCAGCATTCTAAGTATGATTTAATCTATATGGTAATCCTGTCTCTCCAGTCTACCTCGCTCTGGGTACTTAGACCTGTGTCTGTATGCCTCTCAAATGGAACCATGTTGCAATTACACAGCCGTCACAACTCATCTGCCTCTGGTGGTCTGAATTGGAGAGAAAAACAGGCACAGCTCTCGCTTTTATTTATTTATTTATTTTAGTCATTTAGCAGACGCTCTTATCCAGAGCGACTTACAGGAGCAATTAGGGTTAAGTGCCTTGCTCAAGGGCACATCGACAGATTTTTCACCTAGTCGGCTCGGGGATTAGAACCAGCGACCTTTCGGTTACTGGCACAACGCTCTTACCCACTAAGCTACCTGCCGCTTTTGAAGTTGAGTTAAAGATCACTGACGTTTGGGCCATCTTGGCCTGCAATCAGACAGCCGATGGATTTTCAACCTCCACTCTGATGCCTATCAGACAATCACACAGTGTATCAATGCCAGGCATCAGACAGAGAGAGGATGCTTCCCAGATGGCACCCTATTCCCTTTATAGTGCACCACATTTGACCAGTCTGGTCAAAAGTAAGTGCGCTGTATAGGGAATAGGGTGCCATTTGGGACGCAAGCGGGACAGAACGTGTATCACAACAGTGTATCAATGCCAGGCAGCCATCAGACAAAGACAGACAGAAGAGAGAGAGAGAGAGAGAGAGAGAGAGAGAGAGAGAGGAGAAGAGAGGAGAGAGAGAGAGAGATAGAGAGAGAGAGGTCAGATAGAGAGAGAGGAGACAAGAGAGAGGATATCGAGAGAGAGAAGAGAGAGAGAAAGAGATAGACAGAGAGATACAAAATATAATATAAGAGAGAGATATAGAGAGAGAAATGAGATGACAAACAGAGATAAATAGAGAAGAGATGAGAGCAAGAGAAAGAAGAGACCGAGAGGATGGACTTAAAGCCACCCATCTTCCATTACTCCAGACGTATTATGAGAGAGAGACGATGACGATGAGAGCAGGACGAGAGAGAGAGAGAGAGAGATGACCGCGACCGAGAGCAGAGAGGGACGAGAGACGAACAGAGCCAGGGAGAGAGAGGAAGAGAGACAAGAGAGAGAGAGAAAGAGAGACAGAGAGAGAGAGAGAGAGACAGAGAGAGAGAGAGAGAAACAGAGAGATAGAGAGAGAGACAGAGTGTAATCTATATGATGAATGCAGTAGGTCTACCTGCTGTACTGTAATCTATATGGTGAATACAGTAGGCCCACTTACTGTACTGTAATCTATATGATGAATAAAGTAGGCCCACCTACTGTAATGTAATCTATATGGTGAATGCAGTAGGTCTACCTCGTAGGTGGTCGCCAGCTCCTTGCCATTGGCTGTGAAGGAGAGAAAGCCTGTTGCCAGGTCAACGAGACATCCAATCTCCAGGTCGATGTTAGAACGGGACGAGGAGTGGGAGGAGCCGACAACATCTCCAGCACACACCATGTAGCAGTTACTCCTCCGAACACTGGAATGGACAGACAGGGGGGGAGAGAGTTAAAACAGTGTGTGACGGAGGGAGTGAGTGATTGAGTGAGTGATCACTAGTGATCAAGATAGTGACCGTGTGAGTGATCGAGTGAGTGAATGAGTTAGTGAGTATGTGAATGAATGAATGAATGATGTCAACAATCCAGTTAAATGTCCCCAAAAAAGCTGGAACTTGCCTCTCGTGGACCCGTCCCCTCTCGTCTCCCAGGGTTATGGTAACCGTGCGTGTCTTGTTGAGGCTGAACTGTTTGCTATGGTAATGGTAGTCAGGGGTTACCCAGCCAACCCACACTGACGCTGGGTCCTGGCCAGCAAACACTCTCACTGAGTGATAGTACGTTGTGATGCTGCCATAATCATCTTGCTTTGGGGGCTGACTGCAAAAGGAAAATCGGCAGGTAAGATCAACGATAACTTATCAGGTTCCGCTTCACATTAAGTGAGTGTAAAAAATATTATTATATTGATTGATTGATTGATGTTTACTGTCTTCCAATTGTAAATATGGAATATCTAAAGCCTTGCTTGAAAGCAATATGTGTGTTTCTACCTGTGATTCTACATTGTTTCTGACCTGAGTTTATGAGACTCGTCAGCATTGATATGAGGAGCGTGGAGCTCTACAGGCATGCTCAGTCTGCAGTACAGCATGTCACTGTTGCTCTGCTGGGTCCCAAACGTCTTGTGGGTCACCTTCAGACACGGGGGGTTGTCCACTGTCCCATCTATCCTCGTCACCTGGGGTCAGCACAATCAGATTCAGAGGGGAAGAACAATCACAATCAGATTCAGAGGGGAAGAACAATCACAATCCGATTCAGAGGGGAAGAACAATCACAATCCGATTCAGAGGGGAATGATTAGCACTCAGATCCAGGAATGGAACAATTTCCTTTAAAATGTCAGGCTTTAGTGGGATATTGCTCAACATTAGGCCCCTGGTAACCAGGCCCCTTAATACTAAAACATTACCTCGATGTGGTTGTGGTCCTTGGGGATGTTGACGAAGGTAGGCAGGCGTTTGCTGAACCACATGGTGACCTCACGGTTCATGTTGACAGCGAAGGGTTCGAAGCCCTCCTGGAGGCCACACATGGTGTAGTATTTAAAGGTGCTGGCGTCCTTCCCCAGGTTCATACGGCCAATCTCAGACTGGGCCAGACAACACACTGGGATGAAGCCTGGAGGGGTTAGAGGTCAGAGGTTAGAAGTTATTAGGTCATTCTGGGACTTGGCCAAACAACACACGGGATGAAGCCTAGAGATGGTAGAGGTCAGAGGTTAGAGTTTAACATATGTGTCTGGAAAGGAACTAGTCTTAAGCCACAACCCAAAAGCAATTAACTCCAATCCACCAGTGGGTGCAAAAATACTCATTATTATACACTGCACTCCCCTAGAACATTGGAGAAAAGGCTTAATTTGGAACACAACAATCGATATGATTTACATTGAGTAACTGTGCTTGTCTTCCAACAACAACAACTTCATTTGTAGGCTAATTCAACGACTGATTTCCCCAGTGCTTTGCTGCTTTATGTTTATATGCTCTGTGATCCAAACCTCAAGAGTACATTTCTGGTAAAGCACATCTTGAATACATGAATAAATATGAATAAATATCAAAGCATTTCATTGTGCAAAGCAAATGTACTGTATGTGAAGTCAGACAATAAACCAGTACAGAAAAGTTAGCTGAGGAAGCTCCTCCCATCTTCCTAGAGGGAAAAGAGACATTTTATATTTTAGAAGACACTTTTATTTGTACTGGTCCCCCGTGGGAATCAAACCCACAACCCTGGGGTTCAAAGCGCCATGCTCTACCAACTGAGCCACACAGGACCACCGTGTGAATCTACAGTCTTTCTACAGACTACAGTCTCTACAGACTACAGTCTCTACAGACTACAGTCTTTCTACAAACTACAGTCTCTACAGACTACAGTCTCTACAGACTACAGTCTTTCTACAAACTACAGTCTCTACAGACTACAGTCTCTACAGACTACAGTCTCTACAGACTACAGTCTTTCTACAGACTACAGTCTTTCTACAGACTACAGTCTCTACAGACTACAGTATTTCTACAGACTACAGTCTCTACAGACTACAGTCTTTCTACAGACTACAGTCTCTACAGACTACAGTCTTTCTACAGACTACAGTCTTTCTACAAACTACAGTCTCTACAGACTACAGTCTTTCTACAGACTACAGTCTCTACAGACTCCAGTCTCTACAGACTACAGTCTCTACAGACTACAGTCTCTACAGACTACAGTCTTTCTACAGACTACAGTCTCTACAGACTACAGTCTTTATACAGACTACAGTCTTTCTACAGACTACAGTCTTTCTACAAGAGATTGAGAAAGGATAAAGATAAACTCACCATCCTCTGTCTGGAAGTCGACGAAGCAGAGCTCTGATCCCTTGTTAGTGATGAGTAGTTCTCCATTGAGAGTGAAGACCATAGACTTGTCCTCCATGTTGATCATGCAGCCCACCACATCTCCTTTGTTCCATGAATGCCCGAAGAAACGTGCGCCCATGTGCATACGACGACCCTGGGGGAACAAACAACACGTATTACTAACCCTAATGTAATAATCACCCCTGAAACGTAAAGTCGATTAAGTGTACGCTCAAGCAGGGCCTCCCGAGTGGCGCAGTGGTCTAAGGCACTGTATTGCAGTGCTTGAGGTGTCACTACAGCCCCGGGTTTGATCCCAGGCTGTGACTGGGAGACCCATGAGGTGGCGCACAATTGTCCGGGTTAGGGGAGGGTTTGGCCGGCCGGGAGTTCCTTGTCCCATTGCGCTCTAGTGACTCCTTGTGGCGGGCCACGCGCCTGCAAGCTGACTTTGGTTGGACGGTGTTTCTTCTGACACATTGGTGCGGCTGGCTTCCAGGTTAAGCGAGCAGTGTGGCTTGGCAGGGTTGTGTTTCGGACGACGCATGGCTCTTGACCTTCGCCTCTCCCGAGTCCGTAGGGGAGTTGCAGTGATGGGACAAGACTGTAACTACCAATTGGATATCACGAAAAAGGGGTAAAAGCTTACAATCATTTGCCTAGGTGCATGGCATGTCATTTTTTTTCTGATTTGGCAACAGTATAACATTGCTGAATGCAGAATGAGTTAGGTAGCCAGGTTAGACCTATATGTACATGATAATACACTTCAAACAGTATCAAAAGATGGTTAAGATAACATAAAAACAGATAAGATAAAAACATTATTTAAAGATAAGAAGCGTTGTTTGTTTACCTTGTATCCATCGAAGACGTAGGCCTGGTCGTCCATGCCCAGGTCAAAGTCTGATCTACAGCCTGGTCTAGCCCAGCCAACCCTCATGTCCCCTCCGGTCAGGGCCTCAAACTCAAAGTACCACTTCCCTGTCTTCACTGCATACGTCTGCTCTACGCGGAAGAACCGGATCGTCTCGATGCTCTGCCTCTCCACGATATGACAGGCTGGGGACACAGAGGAGATATTCGACCCAATGCCGAACTATGACAACTGTAAGGGTATCTTTGGGCCTAGCTAGGGAAGCTAGAGAGATATCTTAGACCTCTGAAAGATTGACTGAATCCGTCTCGAAGGACCATATCTATTGCAGTCTATTGTAATCTAGCCTCCACACTAACTACTGAGGAAAAGGAAAGGACACATTCAGGTGGGCACAATATACCACAGCTAAGGGCTGTATCCAGGCACTCCGTGTTGTGTCGTGCGTAAGAGCAGTCCTTAGCCGTGGTATAATGGCCATATACCACACCCCCTCGAGCATTATTGCTTAATTACGGGTGTGGTAAGGGAGACAAGTACCTGTTTGCTTGCTAATAAATTAGTTGAAGGATACTGGAAAAGTGCCTGTAATGATAGCTCTGACAGTGTAAAATGACAATTAGATCGCTACTACAGTACTGTACCGTTCAGTACAACAGTTATTTGACCATTCAATTGTTAATGTCCTCACCCTCTTGGTCTGGGGGGTCGATGTCGTAGCCGTATCCCACCAGAGTCCTGATGGCCTCCCTCAGACTGTCTCTGTTGGACTTTTTGGTTCTCTCGTCTAGCAGAGCGTACGGCACCAGGCGCGGGTTACGCCTGCTCTTCACATCCTACAGAGATAAACAACAACATACATCAGAGCCCTTAGGAATCTGGTTCACTAGACTGGTTTTTGTCTTGTTAAATAATGTGTACTATCAAGAGTGGTGTGTTTTATGACATTTAAATACGTGAAATTTATGCCATCAAAGCTCATCCGTTGATCTTTTGCCAATCACAAACCAACATATCTGGTCGATTAAAGAACTGGACAAAGACATTGGTTTATAATGTTATTTGTATTGATTGGATTTGACGGATAAAGAGAGAGAGAGGGACCACTGTACCTGCTGGATGCCGTAGGTCCATCCTTGTTTGACCCTGTCCTTGGCCCACACGTTGTGGGCGTTCTCCGCCAGTTTATCTACCAGAACCTCCTGACCAGCTGTCAGTTTCACCTCAGAAAGCTCCAGTGGTGTTGGCCTATACCCGTTAGACATCACATAGCTGAAAATATCAAAACATATACCCGTTAGACATCCCATAGTTGCACTTAACACAACAGAAAGAAGCTTTCAAGAAACGTATTCTAAGCCAGGCATCAACTGTAGAACTGTAGAACTGTAGAGCTGTAGAACTGTAGAACTGTAGAGCTGTAGAGCTGTAGAACTGTAGAACTGTAGAACTGTAGAACTGTAGAGCTGTAGAACTGTAGAGCTGTAGAACTGTAGAACTGTAGAGCTGTAGAACTGTAGAACTGTAGAACTGTAGAGCTGTAGAGCTGTAGAACTGTAGAACTGTAGAACTGTAGAGCTGTAGAACTGTAGAACTGTAGAACTGTAGAGCTGTAGAGCTGTAGAACTGTAGAGCTGTAGAACTGTAGAACTGTAGAACTGTAGAACTGTAGAACTGTAGAGCTGTAGAACTGTAGAACTGTTGAACTGTAGAGCTGTAGAGCTGTAGAACTGTAGAGCTGTAGAACTGTAGAACTGTAGAACTGTAGAACTGTAGAGCTGTAGAACTGTAGAGCTGTAGAACTGTAGAACTGTAGAGCTGTAGAACTGTAGAACTGTAGAACTGTAGAGCTGTAGAGCTGTAGAACTGTAGAACTGTAGAACTGTAGAGCTGTAGAGCTGTAGAACTGTAGAACTGTAGAGCTGTAGAACTGTAGAACTGTAGAGCTGTAGAGCTGTAGAACTGTAGAACTGTAGAGCTGTAGAGCTGTAGAACTGTAGAACTGTAGAGCTGTAGAACTGTAGAACTGTAGAACTGTAGAGCTGTAGAACTGTAGAACTGTAGAACTGTAGAGCTGTAGAACTGTAGAACTGTATAACTGTGGAACTGTGGAGCTGTAGAACTGTAGATGAAGTGTCTCAAACCCCAAGACAGCCTCACTCTGATTTCCTAATGTACCCATCATTATTACTCTCACATTGCTTTAATGACTGTTCATCTCAAGAATAATTACTCACAGTCACTGAGTACATTTCTCCCCTGTAGGGCTTTAGAAATATAACTCATACTGCTACAATAGGTAGGCCTACTAGTAGAAACGACGTGACTTACTCTTTGGGCAGTTTGACTTTCTTCAGATCGTCCTCAGCGTTAACGTTGGTCTGTGCAACATGACATCCCAGCGCCAACAGGGTCCTGACACACACAGTGAGAGAGAGAGAGAGAGAGAGAGACAGTATACAGGAGTTAAACCTCACTGTCACGTTCTGTTGCCTGCAAGTAAGCATTTCATTGGACAGTGTATAACATGCGTATCCTGTACACACGACTAATAAAACTTGAAACTTCTATTATATTTTTCATCTTGTTTTCAAATGTAGCCATTCTTTGAGACCCGTACCCGAGCAGACAGACACTCTGGCCAGGTGTATTCAACAAGCAGCTACAGGGAACTGATAGCAGAGCACCTGCTCTCACCTGTCACTATTCTATTCCACGTATATATACTATGTAACTGTTTCATGAGATCAGCACCAGTAACTTTGAAAATGTTTTTGTTTTATAGTTTTTTATTGATTGTAATACCTTTGATGTGATCCAATAAAACAATTGTTCACAACAAAAAAAGCATCAGTAACTTTACTATTCATAAGCTTCCCCTAAAGTAAATTGCCAAAATTATATAGCCTAATTAGTACAATCATTCAAAATAGGCAGAAAGCATGATCATCAGCTAAGAAAATCTGTTTTCGCTTTGTCATTATTTGAAATGTTAATATGCCATTTAGCAGACGCTTTTATCCAAAGCGACTTACAGTCATGCGTGCACACATTTCTTTACGTATGGGTGGTCCCGGGGATCGAACTCACTACCCAGGCTTTACAAGTGCCATGCTCTACCAATTGAGCTACAGAGGACCACAATTATGGGGTATTGTGTGTAGATTGATGAGGAACATTATTTTGATTTTATCAATTTTAGAATAAGGCTGTAATGTAAATTTTTTTTGGGAAAAAGTCAAGGGGTCTGAATACTTTCCGAATGCACTGTATATATAAATCATTGGTTTGTCAGTGTCAGCAGAGTAGGCTACCCTGTAATTGTTGTCATAGGCTATTAAATAAGATTCTGCTAATGTCTCCAGTCTTATAAAGTGTAATAGAATTGCATGAAATGTGTTTATAAAATGCAAAATTTTTCCTGTCCAAAGAAAGACAAAAGGTATCTGATATAGTCTATAGTCTACAGACCTACTCTATACCACTACGCGCTCAGCCATGCAGTGAACTGTCTTTTTTTTGCGAATAGTGATTGACTTTTATTATTAACCTAAATTATGATGATCCAATCTACTCATCACATTATGAATAATAGGCCATCTTATGTAAGTCTGTAAATGCGATGATGCATGGAATGCTTTATTATCATCTCCCGAGTGGCGCAGTGGTCTAAGGCACTGCATAGCTGTGCCACTAGAGATCCTGGTTTGAATCCAGGCTCTGTCGTAGCCGGCCGCGACCGGGAGACCCATGGGGCGGCGCACAATTGGCACAGCGTAGGGGAGGGAATGGCCAGCAGGGATGTAGCTCAGTTGGTAGAGCATGGCGTTTGCAACGCCAGGGTTGTGGGTTCGATTCCCACGGGGGGCCAGTATGAAAAAATAATGTATGCACTCACTAGCTGTAAGTCGCTCTGGATAAGAGAGTCTGGTAAATGTTTAAATTATATAGGTCTATTTTTATGGTGAAAATGTGCTTCCCCAAACTTGAAACTCACGCGCCGCCTATGCTACTATTGCTTATGTGTGAGTGCTGCAGCTGCTTCTTTCAGTTGGTAAAGAATTACCCAAATACTGATTCACATGGACTGCATGTGGGCTGTATGAGGCCGGTTATTAAAGCAGCTAGTTGCATCTAATGAGTTAGATCTCCTGAGTCTGAGTGAAACCAGAGGAGTATTGATTTAAAGAGCCTGGAGGAGCTCTTAGCTCAGAGCCTAGTATTCCACCTAAACCAGTGAGTCATCATCTTCCCCTGCACAGCGTCATCACACAGGCACTCCTTTTAAAGACACTTCCTGGTACGAAGAGCATCAATTAAATAGGCTATCTGTCAATTACTTAGCCAAGTATGAAACATCCTCTTAGTGAAACATGGCTATCAATCACTGCGTGTGGAAGATGTAGATACTTTTTGTTTTCGGTAGATACTGGGATGTTAGTTTGGTTGTCATCGGTGGCTTCTCTTTTCAGTGTAATTGGATGGAATGAGTCATGGGAATGTGTGATACAGTATGTATATATGTTTAGGATCTTAACCTAGCTACTCACTTGAGAGTTTCACTAGACATCTGCAGGTTATAGTTACTCTCAGTTTCAGGCAGCTTGGTGAAATCCACCAGGCACGGGTGCTGCCTCTTGTTGTCATCTCGAACCTGAGGGAGAGAGGAGAGGCAATGTAGCACGGTCACGTCTGGATGCACAAACTGATTTTACTGTCGGATTGCAACTGTCGACAGAACTGTTGACAAAAACTTAAATGATTCACTGCGTAGGTAGTGCTGGGTGCTCTGGGTGCTGAGATTAATGTGTAACATATGGAAACTTCAATGATCCAATCACGATACAATACATCATCAAATGTGTTACTGACAATGTAGACTACAGTCTACATTGACACAAATACTAATTTTCACAAAGTCTGCTGCCTCAGTTTTGATGATGGCAATTTGCATATACTCCAGAATGTCATGAAGAGTGATCAGATGAATTGAAAATAAATGCAAAGTCCCTCTTTGCCATGAAAATGAACATAATCCCCCCAAAATATTTCCACTGCATTTCAGCCCTGCCACAAAAGGACCAGCTGCCATCATGTCAGTGATTATCTCGTTAACACAGGTGAGAGTGTTGACGAGGACAAGGCTGGAGATCACTCTGTCATGCTGATTGAGTTAGAATAACAGACTGGAAGCTTTAAAAGGAGGGTGGTGCTTGAAATCATTGTTCTTCCTCTGTTAACCATGGTTACCTGCAAGGAAACACGTGCCGTCATCATTGCTTTAAACAAAAAGGGCTTCACAGGCAAAGATATTGCTGCTAGTAAGATTGCACATAAATCAACCATTTATCGGATCATCAAGAACTTCAAGGAGAGAGGTTCAATTGTTGTGAAGAAGGCTTCAGGGCGCCCAAGAAAGTCCAGCAAGTGCCAGGACCGTCTCCTAAAGTTGATTCAGCTGCGGGATCGGGGCACCACTAGTGCAGAGCTTGCTCAGGAATGGCAGCAGGCAGGTGTGATTGCATCTGCACGCACAGTGAGGCGAAGACTTTTGGAGGATGGCCTGGTGTCAAGAAGGGCAGCAAAGAAGCCACTTCTCTCCAGGAAAAACATCAGGGACAGACTGATATTCTACAAAAGGTACAGGGATTGGACTGCTGAGGACTGGGGTAAAGCCACTCCTTTGTTGCCTTGGCCGTGTGTTTTGGGTCATTATCATGCTGGAATACTCATCCACGACCCATTTTCAATGCCCTGGCTGAGGGAAGGAGGTTCTCACCCAAGATTTGACAGTACATGGCCCCATCCATCATCCCTTTGATGCGGTGAAGTTGTCCTGTCCCCTTAGCAGAAAAACACGCCCAAAGCATAATGTTTCCACCTCCATGTTTGACGGTGGGGATGGTGTTCTTGGGGTCATAGTCTTTTATACAGGTAACAAGCTGAGATTAGGAGCACTCCCTTTAAGAGTGTGCTCCTAATCTCAGCTCGTTACCTGTATAAAAGACACCTGGGAGCCAGAAATCTTTCTGATTGAGAGGGGGTCAAATACTTATTTCCCTCATTAAAATGCAAATTAATTTATAACATTTTTGACATGCGTTTTTCTGGATTTTTTTGTTGTTATTCTGTCTCTCACTGTTCATATAAACCTACCATTAAAATTATAGACTGATCATTTCTTTGTCAGTGGGCAAACGTACAAAATCAGCAGGGGATCAAATACTTTTTTTCCTCACTGTATAGAAAACTGATAAAAATACAACTTAAGGAACAGCTCTCTGAAGAGACACACACACACACAGGTATAGATACACGCAAATGTACACACACGCTAGCACACGCACTCTACACACAAATACATTGTAATATTGTTGTATGGTGGTATTATGCATTTTGTATTGTAAATATGTAGTGGTGTAATAAAGTTATATGATGTACTGTTTTAGCTTTTGTTTTATATATAATGTAAGTGCATTAATGTGTTTGGACCCCAGGAAGAGTAGCTGCTGTCTTGGCAG
Source organism: Coregonus sp. 'balchen' (assembly GCA_902810595.1). Lineage (NCBI taxonomy): Eukaryota > Metazoa > Chordata > Actinopteri > Salmoniformes > Salmonidae > Coregonus > Coregonus sp. 'balchen'. The sequence continues at coordinate 6,594,250 of LR778288.1, forward strand.
AACTAATGGGGAGCCATAATAAACCCCAGCAAGAGTAGCTGCTGCCTTGGAAGGAACTAATGGGGCTCCTTAATAAACCCCAGGAAGAGTAGCTGCTGTCTTGGAAGGAACTAATGGGGATCCTTAATAAACCCCAGGAAGAGTAGCTGCTGCCTTGGCAGGAACTAATGGGGATCCTTAATAAACGCCAGGAAGAGTAGCTGCTGCCTTGGCAGGAACTAATGGGGATCCATAATAAACCCCAGGAAGAGTAGCTGCTGCCTTGGCAGGAACTAATGGGGATCCATAATAAACCCCAGGAAGAGTAGCTGCTGCCTTGGCAGGAACTAATGGGGTTCCATAATAAACCCCAGGAAGATTAGCTGCTGCTTTGGCAGGAACTAATGGGGATCCTTAATAAACCCCAGGAAGAGTACCTGCTGCCTTGGCAGGAACTAATGGGGATCCTTAATAAACCCCAGGAAGAGTAGCTGCTGCCTTGGCAGGAACTAATGGGGCTCCTTAATAAACCCCAGGAAGAGTAGCTGCTGCCTTGGCAGGAACTAATGGGGATCCATAATAAACCCTAGGAAGAGTAGCTGCTGCCTTGGCAGGAACTAATGGGGATCCATAATAAACCCCAGGAAGAGTAGCTGCTGCCTTGGCAGGAACTAATGGGGATCCATATAACCCCAGGAAAAGTAGCTGCTCCCCTTGGCGGAAACTAATGGGGACCTAAAAAAACCCGGGAAAGTACTGCTGCCGGGCAGGAACAAATGGGGATTTTTAAAAAACCCCAGGAAGATGCTGCTGCTTGGCAAACAATGGGGATCCTTAATGACCCCGGGAAGAGTCTGCTGCCTTGGCGGAACTAAGGGGACCAAAAAACCCCAGGAAGGTAGCGCTCCCCTTGGCAGAACTAATGGGGATCCTTAATAAACCCGGGAAGAGTAGCTGCTGCCTTGGCAGGAATAATGGGATCTTAAAAAACCCCGGGAAAAGAGTAGTGCTCCTTGGCGGGGAAACTAATGGGGATCCTAATAACCCCAAAGAGTATGCGCTTGGCAGGAATAATGGGACCCATAATAAACCCCAGAAGATAGCTGCTGCCTTGGCAAAAACTAATGGGGCCCCTTAAATAAAACCCCAGGAAATAGCTCTGCTTGCGGGAAACTAATGGGGTCCATAAAAAACCCCCCCGGGAAGATTACTGTGCCTTGGCAGGAATAATGGGATTTTTAAAAAAACCCCAAAAGAGTGCTGCTGCCTTGGAAGGACTAATGGGGATCCTTAAAAAACCCCGGGAAGAGTACTGCGCCTTGGCGGACTAATGGGGACCCTTAAAAACCCCGGAAGAATGCTGCTGCCTGGCAGGAACAAATGGGGACCTTAAAAACCCCAGGAGAGTAGCTACTGCATAAAAATGCAATACAAATATCCACGATCACAGAGCGGGGTAAAGAACGATGTCTTTTTGAAGTCAAACCAAAGGTGGTGTGCCCAACTCAAAATAAAAATTTTTCCAGTGTGGTGTGTGTTTGTTTTTGTTTTTGGGTTTCTGTGTGTGTATGGTGTGTGTGTGTGTGTTTGTGGGTGTGTTGTGTGTGGTTTGTGTGTATGGTGTTGTGTGTGTGTGTGTGTGTGTGGTTTGTGTTGTTTTTTGTGTTGTGTTGTGTTTGTGTGTTGTGGTGTGTGTGTTTGTGTGGTTTTGTGTGTGTGTGGTATATCGACTTCATGAAAAAAAAAGTGGTAGGAGGTTGCAGAGGAATCTTTCCCAACAAAAGGTAAATGTACTCTGCTGTTTTTCTGCTTACTCATCACATTTTTTATTTATCATCCTCCCCAATTTCTGTCCCTTGTTCCCAAAGGGCACCCTATTGCGACATATGCACTATTTTTGACCAACCAATTCAAAAGTAGTGCCAAAATAGGGTTAGTCTTTTTTGGGACAAACCAAAGTCACTTTTGAGATAATGAGGGCTCGTTTAAAATTTGAATTAACCGGCAACGCTGCTTCCAAATATTTCCTTAATAATAAAAGAAGAGGGGGGGGGAAAGGGGGGGAGAGGAAGGAAAAGAAAGAAAAAGAAGATAAAAGGGGATAAATTTTGGGGGGTGAAGGGTGGGGGGTATCTTATTCGTGACCTTCCCTTTTTTATTTTTAATTTTGTTTTTTCCTCTCTCGCGCTCTCCCCCCTCTCTCTTTCCCCCCCCCTCCTCTCCCTCCTCCCTTTTTCTGCTCTCTTCCTCTCCCTCTCTCTCTCTCTCTCTTCTCTCCTCTCTTCTCTCCTCTTCCCCCCCTCCTCTCCTCCCCTCTCTTCTCTCTCTCTCTCTCTCTCTTCTTTTCCCCCCCTCTTTCCTCTCTCTCTCCCCTGCTCCTCTCTCCCCTCTTCCCCTCTCTCCTCTCTCCCCTTCTCCCTCTCTTTTCTTCTCTCCTTCCCCCTTTCCCCTCCCCCTCTTCTCTCCTCTTTTTCTCCCCCCTCTCCTCTCTCTTCTTCTTTCCTTCTCCTCCCTCTCCCTTTTCCCCTTTCTCCCCTCTTTTCTTCCTCCTCTCTTCTCCCTCTCTTTTTCCCCCTTTCTCTCTCCTTCTGTTTTTTTTTAAAAACCCCCCCTTTTTCCCCTTTTCCCTCCCCCCCTCCCCCCTCTCCCCCTCTCCCCTCTCCCTTTTTCTTTTCCTCTTTTATTGGGTCTGGGAGCCACACACAAATACTCATACAAACCGTATTACAACATCAATTAAAAACACAACTCCAATTCCTCCTCCACAGAACTGAGCACAACAGCTCTGAATACCCCATATACTCATAAACAGATCAATAATTGTTGACAAGTTTATAATATGCAAACTCAATCTTAGTCTGCTGCCCAACATTCCCTCCAGCATTCCCAACCACATCCACAGACCCCTGTCCCCCGAATACTGTTCTTCGGGTCTTCCATATGGCTAATTTTGCTGCCCCTAACACAAAATTAAGCACACAACTACACCTTTCTGACTAACCTGTACTTTGGCCCAAATATATACAGTTGGGAAGAGAAAACCTCTCCCAGAGCTGGAACCAATTAGTGATCAGGTCAATCATCCCACCAACCTGGACAACTGTAAAAACAGATGTGCCAGAGTTTCAGACTGAGCACAGAATGGACACCCCTCCCCAACAGAAGGATCCAGGTGTACCAGATACATTTGGTGGCTATGGCTCCATGTATTATCCTCCATTGGAGGTCAGCTGTCCTCTTATCAATAGGCAGTTTTGTATAATGTTCGCCAACAGCCTTTTGGGGAGGCACCTGGACCAAGCACACCCGCCCACCTCGTCGATTTTTACCCCTTCCAGGGAAGAGGCATGGGACACCTTTACACATATTCTGTACATGGCCTTCTTTCCAACCTCCTTGAACTCCCCCAGCTCCGGGGTATCGAAGGAAGCAGCATTCCCCCACGTCCTCCTCGAATGCCCCCGCCGCAGCACTAACAATCAGTGCAGGGAACACATAATCCAGACCCTCCTTCCACCTATCAGAATTGGAAGTGTCAGTCACATACTGCGATGAAGTACTGGCAAGGAATCACAGACCTCAGCGACGACCTTCCTCAGTAGGCGAGACGATCGATCCCCCGCTCTTTCTCCCAGCTCCTCCAACGACCTATTCCTGTTCCACATCAGATGACCCATCTTAGTACAACCCCACGCCTAACAGGCATGAACGTAGGCTAGCTGAAACCCAGAACACGGGACTGGATGGCAGTGTTGTGAAAAAGAGGCTCTTCAAAAAGCCACATCCCTGGTGGCGTGCAGGCCTTACGGGACTTGACCAGAACTCTCCAAGCCTGCATAACAGACTCATAAAATGGAGTCAGGCCAGGCAACTCACCCCCCTCCAGCTTTAAGAGGAAAAGGTGCTTGTCTAAGCCCAAACAGCCCGCTCTCCTCATCAATGCGTAGGCTGTGTCAACCCAGCTAGAAACCGTCACTGTACAACAGTCCTCTGGGCTGCTTGAAGCCGGAAAGCCATGATCCTGGAAGAAATGTCCACCAGGCCTTGCCCACCCTCGTGCAGTGGCAGGTACAGGGCTGAAAGCTTTAATCCAATGTTGTCCAGACCAGAAGAAGTTGACAAGGGTCCTCTGAAGCTCTTGTATCAGACCCTTTGGTGGCTGTAAAATCATTAGTCTGTGCCACAGGGTAGAGGCAGCTAGGTTATTAGCTACCAGTACCCTTCCCCCTATAAGACAGCTGGGGGCAGCACCCATTTCCCATCTTGACAGTCTGGCACACCACTTTCTCCACTACACACTCCCAGTTCTTTTTCTGAAAGACATCGGAGCCTAGAAAAACCCCCAAAGTCTTCATCCCATCTCTGCCCCACTGAAGCCCCCCTGGTAACCGTGGAGCGGACCCCATCTGAAGCTGGCCTGCCCACAGCGCTTCACTCTTTCCCCCCAATTGACTCTAGCTGAGGAGGGCCCCCTCATACACCTTTAAGGCGTCTGAGAGAACCTTAACATCCTCACCCCCTGTAATAAAAACTGTCACGTCATCTGCATACGCAGACAGTGCTATCGTGGGACCCTTCATTACACCTGGCACAGAGAAACCAGTAAGCTTCGCTCTTAAAAAACAAAGCATTGGTTCAATTGCCAGACTGTATAACTGCCCTGAAATTGGGCATCCCTGCCTGATGCCCCTTTGGACAGGGATGGGACAACTCAAACCACCCCCCACCTTCACCATACACGAGGCCCCAGCATACAGTAAATTCCATCCAAGACAAAAAAAACATCCCCAAACCCAAAGGCTTTCATTGTTTTAAACAAGTACTGGTGGTCCACACGATCAAAAGCCTTCTCCTGATCCAAAGAAAGTAAACCCACATTTACATCAGACAGTTTACAAATGTCCAAAACATCTCTTATTAGAAACAAATTGTCAACAATAGAGCGATCAGGTACACAGTAGGACTGGTCCTTGTGGACCAACAATCCCAGATACTCTTTCAACCTGTTTGAGAGACATTTAGAAACAATTTTATATTCTGCACACAGCAAAGCAACAGGTCTCCAATTTTTTATGAGAGCCAAATCCCCCTTTTTGGCAACAGTGAAAGTACCGCACGTTGACAAGATACAGGAAGAGATCCCTCATGAAAAGATTCACACACCACTTCATAAAAATCCTCCCCAATAGACCCCCAAAAGTGCTTATAAAACTCAGATGGTAAACCATCAATGCCAGGGGCTCGGCCTGTTGAGAGCTGCATAACTGCTGTGGACAGCTCTTTGCAGTGTAATGTCAGAGTCCAATGCGACTCTTTGCTCAGGTCCCAATTGAGGAAGACCGTGTAACAACTGTTCAGTACACAGAGAGTCACAATCCTCCGCCTTATAGAGGGCAGAATAGAAATCCACGGCATGTTGACGCATTTCACTGTCATCCGTGGTCACCTTCCCATCAGGGAGACGAAGGCAGACCATCTGTTTACGTTGCAATGTCGACTGTCCTAGGTTAAAAAAAAAGCACTAGGAGCATCCATATCCTTGAGGGAAGCGAAACGAGACCTAATCAAGGCACCCTTCACTCTTTCATGCAGAAACGACCTCAATTCATGTTTCTTGTCCTGTAAGTTCATGACTAGTCCAGGGTCATTCTGAGTGAGCAACTTCAATTCAATAGATTTAATGTTCTGCTCAAGGGGCCCTGATAGTCTCTTTAACTTCAATTCGAGACAGAGCAGTATACTGTTGACAAAATAATCGTATTTGGGCCTTCCCAACCTCCCACCATTGTCTCAAGGACTCAAAATTCCCTTTTGTAACCCTCCATTTTTCCCAAAACAACAAAAACCTTTCACAAAACATGACATCATGTAACAATTTAACATTAAAATACCAATAAGATGATGACCTTCGTGGACAGGACAAGTGAATATCAACAGTGACAATATGGTGATCAGAGAAACCCACAGGAGTAATGTCACACCTTCCAACCCTACTACAGTATTGCTCAGATACATACAACCTGTCTAACCTTGCTGGCACTGACATGACCTTCATTAACTTTTAGCCATGTGTACTGCCTAACTTTTGCATTCCTTACTCTCCACACATCAGAAAGCTCAAACTCAGTTAATAGACCAGACAGACAAATTGCTGACCGCAGGTGAGGTTCTTCAGCGGTGCGATCAACAGTAAAATCCACTGTACAGTTCCAGTCCCCCCCTAAAACCATACACCCCTCTTGGTCACACTGTCTTAAGGTTTCCTTTATTTTATCAAAACCAACAATACGCTCTGTACCCTCATTAGGAGCATAAACATTCAAAAAAACTAACAAAAACCCCATAACATCCACCTTGACCAATAAAACCCGACCCTTGACAATCTCTGTTGTAGATACCACAGTCACCCCTAAGCCTGAAGAAAACAAGATTGCCACCCCAGCACTGAAATTAGTACCATGACTGAGTATATGCTGCCCCCTCCCACCACATACCCCAGTCAGCCGCATTTTCCTCATCACTATGTGTCTCCTGTAGGAAAACTACATTAAGCCTTTTCTGTTTTATTACTTCTAATACCCAAGCCCTCTTATTCCTGTCCCTTCCTCCATTAATATTGAGAGAACCTACCCTTAGTACCCTCCATATAGAAAAGAAAAAGGAAAAGCAGAAGATACCACAGAGAAACCAGACAAAGAGAATAGAACACCCTATGAGGCATAATCATCATCATTATTTAATTTTCTCTTAACCTGACCACGTTTCCCACCACATTTTGCTGCTGCAAACAGCAGTAACACATTTCCTCAAGCGAAACCGCTTCTTCTCACTCAACTGGTCTAACCCCACCGTCTTCTGTAACATCACAGCTGACCTCACAAACTTATCAACATCAAAATAATCTGCCAATTTGACAGATTTCCCAAAGTCTGATCCAGAAACACCATTTACCTCCTCTAGATCGTAAATTGAGTCCTCACCAGCTGATATCGTATCAAGAGAGATATCCATATCCTTCTCCTGATCCTCCTCAACTGGAGGCCACAGACCACTGACTCCCCCTCTACCACATCCCTTTCAACACTCCCCACTTGCACCCCATCACTCGTACCAGGCATCTCCTCCACTACCTGGGAGACTAGCCCCACCTGAACCCCATTACTCGTAGTGGGCATCTCCTCCACTACCTGGGAGACTAGCCCCACCTGAACCCCATTACTCGTAGTGGGCATCTCCTCCACTACCTGGGAGACTAGCCCCCCCCTGTAACCCAGCACTCATAGTGGGCATCTCCTCCACTACCTGGGAGACTAGCCCCCCCTGTACCCCAGCACTCATAGTGGGCATCTCCTCCACTACCTGGGAGATGAGCTCCACATGAACCCCTCCTCCTTAACACCATTACTTGTAGTGGGCATCTCCTCCATTAACCTGGGAGATTAGCTCCACATGTACCCCCTCCTGTACCACAGCACTCGTACTGGGCACCTCCTCACCAGTCTGAGGAAAATGGCCCTTCAGAGCCATCCTTACCTTCTACAAACAAAAATTTCCGCTGCATAACATTTCCCTCTGGTACAAGTTGCACCTCTGTGCCCTCACACGGACAACTTGTTCCTCAGCAACAGATGCGTGTGGGCTGCTCTACCACTGTCAGCCCCACCTCTTCCTACATCAGTGGGCCCAGGCGTTACGAGGACCCACCTGCGCCCCTCCATCTGCCTTCTTCTCCCTTTTCGGGCAAGCATGTCGCTTATGACCAACATCCCCACACTCAAAACACCGTTGACTACCTGTACTAGCAATAAGCCATATACAATCTATTGTCATACTTGACTTTAAACGATAACTCCAAAGTCTGCTCCGGTGAGTCCAAAAACATAAACACCTGGTCGCCGAAACGACATTACCTGTTTTCAACGCCGGGTGTTTTGCAACCCAATGGAACACACCTTAATTGAACTTGCAAACTTCCCAAAGCGCAATAACTCGCGCTCCAATAGCTCATTTGGAATGAACGGCGGTACATTTGAAATCGTTACCCTTGTTGACGGAGAAAAAAGCGGCGTAACTGAATAAACATTCCTTTAAGAAGTACGCCATGCTCAACCATACGATCAACAGGCGCTCTTCTTTAAGAAATAACCACCACCGCTTTATTCATCCGTGACGCATAAGCAAACATTCTCATATCCTACCTTCTCTCCTACGGCTCCAGAAACCTCTTCCACCGTGACAGTGCTTCAGTAACACACCTAAAGCTTGCCGAAGTGACAGGGACGGCAATCCCCGCCTATTCGGGTGCCGCCATCCTCCCCCACCAAATCACAGGAGGTAATTTCGACACGAAAAACAATTTACTTATTCTACCACAAACAAAAAAATAGAAATAATAACCTTAATATGCATAGAATAAAAAAGGATATCACCAAAAAAGGAAAACCCAGGATACAACTCACACAAACCTCGCATTTAGAAACCCCCTCACTCAAACATTCCCAGCCGCCCCACCCCCCCCTGCATAGAAAGAGAGAGAGGAAAAAAAAAAAGGAATAGAGGAGGGGAACGAGAAAAAAGAAGAAAGAGAAGAGAAGAAAAAAGGGAGGAAAAAAGGGGAAAAAGATGGTTTTGGGGGGGTTTTTGGGGGAACATTTTTATTTTAAACAAAAAAAAAAAACTCCCCCTCTCTCCTTTTCCCTTTTTCTCTCTCCTCTCCCTCCCCCCCTCTCTCCTTTCTTTCCCTTTCTTTCCCCTTTCCTTCTCTTCCCTTCCCCTCTCTTCCTTTCCCTTCTTCCTCTCCTCCCCTCTCTCCTTCTCCTCTTCTTCTCTTCTCTCCTCCGGCCCCCCCTCCCCTCCTCTTCCCTCCCTCCTCTCTTTTTCCTTTTTTTTCCCCTTCCCCCCCCCCCTCGCCCCGCCCTCTCCCCCTCCCCTCCCCCCGGGCCTCCCCCCTTTTTTCCCCCCCTCCCCCCCCCCCCCTCCCCCCCGCCCCCCCCCTCCCCCCCCCCCGGGACCCCGCCCCCCCCCCTCCCCCGGCGGGGCTTGCCCCCTCGCCCTCCCCCCGCCCCCCCCTCTCTCCTCCCCTCTCTTCCTCTCTTCTCCCCCCTCTTTTCTCTCCCCCTTTTTTCTTTTTTCCCTTTCCCTTTTTCTCTCCTCCCCCTCCGGGTCCTCCCTCTTTTTCCCTTCCGCTCCTTTTTTTCCCCTCCCCCTTCCCTTTTTCCTCCCCCCGGGTTGAAAGAAATTACTAAAGGGGATGGAAAAAATTGGGAAGAGGAAGAATAGTGGTGAATCACTAAAACAATACAGAAATACACTACAGAAAAAGAAGGAACAGCATGTCAGAAATCAGCTCAATGTAATTGAAGAATCCATAGAATCGAATCACTTCTGGGAAAATGTGAAAACTCTAAACAAACAACAACATGAATAGTTATCTATCCAAACGGAGATGTATGGATAAACCACTTCTCCAATCTTTTTGGCCCCTATGGAATTGAAGGATGGGACTAATAACAACTAACAACAAACAATAATAAGATAACTAATAATGTAGGCACGCTGTGTCCATAATAAGTGTATGGGTTGTAGGTTGGGAGCTTTTGTGAAGGAGCACAGTTCGAAAGATATGATCGGAGAGGTTGAGAGTAGAAGAAGTTCAGGAGAAAGAACAAACAAAATTTAATTATTGTAAAATTGACTGCGTTCATAAAATGTAGATAGTGGGTATGGGCTGGAAGTAGAGGCCTAGGCGTTGTTGTTCACTAGTTTACTCCAAGTGGGGAAAAGGGTGGCGGGGTTGGAAAGTAATAAAGGGGAATATATATTTTTTTTAAAGAATATGTATGTATGTGTATGTATGTATGTATGTCTGTCTGTTATGTGTATGTATTGTACTGGTATGTATTGTATGTAGTATGTATGTATGGTATGTATGTATGTGGGTGTGTATGTGTGTATGTGTGTATATATATATGTATATGTATGTATGTGTGGATATGTGTATATATATATATATATATAAACATGGGGGATTGGAAGTGATGCAGACAATTACATTGATGGAAGTTACAATCTATCTGCAATATTAAGCTGATCTACCCCCGCAATATAAAGGAAAGAAAAAGAACAAACAGCAAAAACCTACTCAATTATTAAAGACTCCCAGAACCCACTGGATTATCCAATTACATTGAAAGAACTACAGGTCAAAATAAAAACCCTCCAACCCAAAAAGGCCTGTGAGGTTGATGGTATCCTAAATGAAATGATAAAATATTCACACCACAAATTCCAATTGGCTATATGTAAACTCTTTAACATCATCCTCAGCTCTGGCATATTCCCCAATTGGAACCAAGGACTGATCACCCCAATCCACAAAAGTGCAGACAAATTTGACCCCAATAACTACCGTGGGATATGCGTAATCAAAATCCTCTGCATTATCATTAACTCGTGCATTTCCTCAGTGAAAACAATGTCAAATTGGCTTTATAACAAATTACCGTACGACAGACCACGTATTCACCTTGCACACCCTAATTGACAAACAAACAAACCAAAAAAATGGCAAAGTCTTCTTATGCTTTGTTGATTTCAAAAAAGCTTTTGATTCAATTTGGTATAAGGGACTGCTATACAAATTCATGGAAAGGGGTGTTGGGAGAAAAACATCTGACAATATAAAATCTATGTACACAAACAACAAGTGTGCAGTTAAAATTGGCAAAAAACACACACATTTCTTTCCACAGGGCCGTGGGGTGAGACAGGGATGCAGTTTAAGCCCCACACTCTTCAACATATATATCAATGAATTGGCGAGGGCACTAGAACAGTCTGCAGCACCTGGCCTCACCCTACTAGAAACTGAAGTCAAAAATCTACTGTTTGCTGATGATCTGGTGCTTCTGTCACCAACCAAGGAGGGCCTACAGCAGCACCTAGATATTCTGCACATATTCTGTCAGACCTGGGACCTGACAGTAAATCTCAGTAAGACAAAAATAATGCTGTTCCAAAAAAGGTCCAGTTGCCAGGACCACAAATACAAATTCCATCTAGACACAGTTGCCCTAGAGCACACAAAAAAAACTATACATACCTCGGCCTAAACATCAGCGCCACAGGTAAATTCCACAAAGCTGTGAATGATCTGAGAGACAAGGCAAGAAGGGCCTTCTATGCCATCAAAAGGGACATAAAATTCAACATACCAATTAGGATCTGGCAAAAAATACTTGAATCAGTTACAGAACCCATTGCCCTTTCTGATTTTGAGGTCTGGGGTCCGCTCACCAACCAAGAATTCACAAAATGGGACAAACACCAAATTGTGACTCTGCATGCAGAATTCTGCAAAAACACCAAATAATGCACGCAGAGCAGAATTAGGCCGATACCCCCTAATGATCAAAATCCAGAAAAGAGCCGTGAAATTCTATAACCACTTAAAAGGAAGCAATTCCCAAACCTTCCATAACAAAGCCATCACCTACAGAGAGATGAACTTGGAGAATAGTCCCCTAAGCACACTGGTCCTGGGGCTCTGTTCACAAACACAAACAGACCCCACAGAGCCCAAGGACAACAACAACAACACAATTAGACCCAACCAAATCATGAGAAAACAAAAAGAGAATTACTTGACACATTGGAAATAATTTACAAAATAACAACGCAAACTAGAATGCTATTTGGCTCTAAACAGAGAAAACACAGTGGCAGAATACCTGACCACTGTGACTGACCCAAACTTAAGGAAAGCTTTGACTATGTACAGACTCAGTGAGCCTTGCTATTGAGAAAGGCCGCCGTAGGCAGACCTGGCTCTCAAGAGAAGACAGGCTATGTGCATACTGCCCACAAAATGAGGTGGAAACTGAGCTGCACTTCCTAACCTCCTGCAAAATGTATGACCATTTTAGAGACAACATATTTCCCTCAGATTACAGAGATCCACAAAGAAAACAAAACCCAATTTTGATAAAACTCCCTTATCTACAGGGTGAAAAAACACAGTGTGCCATCACAGCCGCAAGATGTGTGACCTGTTGCCACAAGAAAAAGGGCAACCAGTGAAGAACAAACACCATTGTAAATAAAACCCATATTTATGCAGTATAATCCATTTCATAGTCAAAATTAGCAGATGAGGTGACAGTGGTTTGATATATCGCTGCCCTAGAGACCATGCAGAGGTATTGCACCTACTGTACATTGGCATACAAGCATAACAGAGGTGAGATAAACTAAACGTATAGCGCCTACCATAGGACCACTACCAGTCAAAAGTTTGGACACACCTATTCATTCAAGGGTTTTTCTTTATTTTTACTATTTTTTTACATTGTAGAATAATAGTGAAGACAATCAAAACTATACATAACACATATGGATCTAAATTTTTTTCCCCAAAAAA